>CM076583.1:678124739-678427015 GCA_034641835.2 Pinus albicaulis
GAATTTCTTATCAAATTCGCCCTAATATTTTTCGGGTCTGGATTTCCACTGTGCGAGTGGCCAAACAAAGATCCGCTCCAATTAATTTCTGCCACGTGTCCTCCTTTGGCTTGTCATATCAATCGCATTAAGTTTTAACGTCGTTGTTCAATCAATCGCATTAATTTTTAACGTCGCTCAAGATCGGACCTCCACTCCTGTTAGCGATTCTGCATGCTCCAATATAATCCGGCCTTTGGCTCTCATCAATGAGATTTATGATGGGCATTCTTCGATGCCATTGCATTCGGGTCGATAAAATGGCGTTTCGCTATGGTTTCTCAGACGAGCCGCAACCTTTGAATTGCAGATGCTCTCCGGTTGCTGGGTTACACTGCCTGCTCACTGTGACGGGAAGGAGAAGCCAGCTGAGCTGCAGCTTATACCTTGCTGCAAATCTGCATTTCTCTCGGTCTGGTCTGTGTCTGTCTTCCTCGGTTTCTTGGAATCCTGCTTCTCCGTCTCGTCTTGTGCCCACTGCTGAGACTGCACCCATGCCTCGCGTGCGTCAAAGGATGTGTTGCCGCAGGGGTAGCACCAGAGGCCAACCCTTGCGTGCTCCCTCCAGCCCCTCAACTGATTCGTCTTCCCAATCAAGTGATTATTACGCAGGCTGCTATACAAACACTAGAAGTGAGCGAGTTCGGGTTCTGGGATCTGGCCACCGTATGGTTCCCCTGCTCCTCATTTCCCCACCGCTTCACCTTCTCCCATGACACGCGCTACGCTTTTTTCTTTTAATTTCTCTCTGAACCGCCCACGAATCACAGCTTCAATCACCGTAGTTTTCCGTGAAGAGGCCCAAGTGGAGGAACAATGCACCCGTCCGGCGGGTCTGAGCTCAGAAAAAGCCCAGCTTTCGGGCCTTCAGGAGGGGAGCGGTGGCGTGAATGTGCAGGAACTGGATGCTCAGGTTCGTAGGGCTCGTGATGTGGAGATAGCGCCTCGAGATCCTGGACCTTTCGTGTCTGAAGCTGCTCCCGCCGAAGGATGGTGCCGAATTGTTGAAGAACCACCGGATGAGTAGTTGTTTCTCTTTGATTTGGTTTTCTTGCTTCGCGGCCCACTTAATTGGACATGTTTTTGTTTATATTACTGTGTTGGACCTCTATTTTATATTTTAATTCTATAAATAATGGTTCCCCTGTGTGGGCAATACGTTCAAGATTGGTTTCCCCGTATGAGGGCAGTCTTCTTTTTTGATTTTTTGACAAATTTGCCATAAGTCTAGGAAATGTTTTTGACTTCGGTCATGCTGTAATTTTATTCCCACTGTTAATAGATTAACCTTACTTAGAAAAAAAAAAAGTTACCCTGTTTCTATTTTAAACCTGTTTTTTGAAATACAGAGCCATGTTTATATGATTGTTTATAGTCAAAGCGCTGCGGGGTGGTTTATTATATTAATATTTCACGGTCGAATTATGTTCATAACAATTGGAACGCCCACAATTCATAACAAATATTGGAGATTTACTGTCCTGTTTTAAAGTTTCATTTTTATGTTTGCCGAAGGATGGTGCCGAATTGTCGAAGAACCACCGGATGAGTAGCTGCTTCTCTTTGGTTTGGTTTTCTTGCTTCGCGGCCCACTTAATTGGGCATGTTTTTGCTTATATTACTGTGCTAGACCTCTGTTTTATTTTTGAATTCTGTAAACATTGTAATCGTCAAAGATATCAAACGATGGTTCCCCTGCGTGGGCAATGCAACGACCTGAAAAACGTTCAAGACTGGTTTCCCCGTATGAGGGCAGTCTTCTTTTTTGATTTTTTGATGACAAATTTGCCATAAGTTTGGGCAATGTTTTTGACTTCGGTCATGCTGTAATTTTATTCCCACTGTTAATAGATTAACTTTACTTAGAAAAAAAAAATGTTGCCTTGTTTATATTTTAAACCTATTTTTTGAAATACAGGGCCATGTTTATATGATTGTTTATAGTCGAAGCGTTGTGGGGTGGTTTATTATATTAATATTTCACGGTAAAATTATGTTCATAACAATTGGAAAAAAAAATGTTGCCCTGTTTCTATTTTAAACCTGTTTTTTGAAATACAGAGCCATGTTTATATGATTGTTTATAGTCGAAGCGCTGCAGGGTGGTTTATTACATTAATATTTCACGGTCGAATTATGTTCATAACAATTGGAAAAAAAAAATGTTGTCCTGTTTCTATTTTAAACCTATTTTTTGAAATACAAAGCCATGTTTATATGATTTTTTATAGTCAAAGCGCTGCATGGTGGTTTATTACATTAATATTTCATGGTCGAATTATGTTCATAACAATTGGAATACCCACAATTCATAACAAATATTGGAGATTTATTGTCCTGTTTTAAAGTTTCATTTTTTTTTTTTTTAAATTGAACCCGTCGTCGGTATACCGACGCTTTGTAAGCATCGGTCTTCCAATGTCCTGAACGATTTCCATTTTCGTCGGTCTTGTGATGTCTGTCGTTATTGTGACAATTCTTCCTAGGGTCGGTATTGCAACGCTTTTGGAATGTGTCGGTATTGCGATGCTTTTTCAATGCGTCAGTCTTGCGACACTTTTGTACGGCATCAGAATTGCGACAGCTTAAAAACGTCAGAAGAGCGACTGTATAAAAAATTCGGAAGAGCGACAATTTACAAACGTCGGAAGAGCGATGGTATCAAAACATCGGACCACATTTTTTCGGAATTGCGACAGTTTACAAACATTGGAAGAGCGACGGTTTGGGAAACGTCGGAAGAGCGACGCTTGTTTGGAAGCAACAGAAAAATTGTTGGTAGTGTGACACTTTGTCAAGGCGTCGGAATTGCGACGTAATGGCAAACCACATTTTTCCCGTCCTCGAACTGTCGCTCTTGCGACGACTATGTGTCGGAATAGCGATGAAGTGGCCGTCGGAAATTGGGCCAAATTTTCTAGTGTTGGTAGGCAGCAATTGACCCTCCATCTCTAAATCTACTTTCATAGATAAAAACCCTATTAGTTAATTCAATATATAAATTCCTAGTCTATAAGAGACTATGTAAAGCCCCTATATGGAAAAAAATCTCACAACATAAATGGCCACCAACACGAAAAATCCCAACCATCTATCAAATCTATGCAGGGTAGATTTTCTTAGATAATACTTCTGTGTGGGGTATATTTTTTTAGATAATACTGAAAACTTATCCAAATTATGCTCTTCCATCTAGTTTTGGCAAAGGAGGGAAAGTCCTCATGCCGCCCTCGCCAACATTCGCCTCCATATGAACAATGACTTAGCACATAAATGTTGTGTGCTATCTTAGCTCGATGGAGCATTGCGATATACACTTACTGTGTAGAATGTAATCAAAAGGCTCGTGAAACAATTCATATAGAAAAAAGGGTATTTTCCTGCATGAGATGGGCATCGCAGTAGTGTCAGAATCCTGCGAGAAATGGGAGGGTGGTGCAAGGAATATTGAACATGGGAAACCCCATTTCTACAGGACTGGAACATAATCTAGGTGCACTAATATTCCATGATATGGTATTGAACATTTATTAATCACCTTTCACCATATTGGAGTTAATAGGGGCATGTCAGAGTGCTTGAGAGTGCAAAAGAGTTGTTGGAAACATGGATGCGCAGAAATAAATGTTCAATGCAATTATGCCATATCGCTGAGTGGAATTCCTGATGGTACAGGTATCATAGTTTTCGACGGTTTAAATTTGAAATAGGACGTCATTTTGACAGGTTGCAGATATACAAGAGACGTCAAACATGATGGGAAAAAAATTCCTCTCACCGTAAAATACATTTTGAAATGGAAAATAAGTCCTACAGGACATTGTTGGAGCAGGGTCCCCTGGGGTAATATTTTAAGTTAAGTTTTGTATATGTTTTGTTGTGCACGCTACGCGAAAGAGTCAAAGGGGCTTTGGGGTGGGTAAAAGTCCCTAATCATTGTAATGGGGTTAATGGGAAAACCATGAGTCTCAAAGCATGGTTTGAGACCTTGGTATCTGCACATCTAAGTTAGTATAAATATGTAAGGATCGATTCATGAAAGGATATCTTAGATCTATTATCTTTTTATGGTTATTTCTTAAGGATTTTGTTCCAAGTTTGGGTTTTTGAGTAGAAAAGCACCTTCTCATTGTGTGCGTGAAGACCTAAGTCTTGACTGTGTGCGGACTCTGCTGGCTATGTGCGTGGAAGGGTAGATTGTATTAAAGGACTGAATGTACTGGAATTGTTGGATCTCTTAATACAAAAGACTATTTTGGCGAACTTGAATTTGTTATGTGACTGATGTGTTATTTATCTGTTAATTGCGTTAAGATCTAAATCTGTTTATTTACTTATATTTATGGTTAAATGCATCTACTTTAATGAATAAAATATATTATGTGTGAGTATCAGTTGATGAATAGATTTGATTGAAGTATATCTGTTTATTGTGCACAAACATATATTGAAGCATTCTTGGATAATCCACGAAGGCTTTGATTTGTTGATGCGCGCATATATATATTATTTGTTATAGTTCAGTTATAAATATGTTTAGGGACACTACATTAAATTCTTCCTCAGGGTGCAGAAACTTGGTTCCAACACCCCCCCCCCCCCCATACTGCTTCGGGTGAGACTTTGATCTGTGCAAGAAGGTCATTGTCGAAAGGGCCAGTAGTTGGAGGGTTTGTTGGTTGTATGATAAACCTAAACTTGGTTCAGGACCCCTAAAGCCAAAAAATGGATCTATTTCTAGGACCAAGATCATTTTGAGAGATAATTTATGTTGTGGAATCATACGCACAACGAATTACAAGATTGGCCTGATAAAAAGATCCTTGAATTTATGATCCAAGAGAATATAAGTTTTGAATTATCTGTTGAAGATTGGGTTCAAAAGTATATTTATACAGAAGTTCACGAGACTTTATTTGCTTCCTTTGCGACTGAGTTACATGAGTGGCTATCTTGATTGACTTAATTTAATACCTATGCAAAGGACAACGCGACCACTCAGTGGAATCCAGGATTGATACACCAGTTAGAAAATACAGGAATAAGAATACCCACATGATAGATCATTGGATCAACCATGTTCTGGGAGGATTGGTAAATGATTTTGCTATTGATTAGTTTGTATCTTATTCTGAAGTTGAAAGAAGATTTTTCAAGGGTCCTGGAGGTAAGTTCATGTGCTCTTTAAAGTTGTGGACTAAGATTCTATTGTGTGAATATGGTTCTCCATGTAATCATATTGGGTGAATGTCCCGAAGAGGCCCGACTAAACGTAGCGGAATAACTTACTGCACAGATCTGGAAGAAGGGTTTATTTAAAGTCCTCTTAAAGGTAGATTTGATAGTGACGAAGAATCAGAGACTAGTAGCTCTAGTGAATCTATGCACTCCGAAGAAGAAGTTTCGCAAGATCAAAATAATCTTGGAGCGTTGGCCATATTTCAAATCCCATCCACTCCACTTCTGAACTCATCTCACAAGTCATCCACTCCACCTCCACCTCCACATCCACCGTCAGGCACAGGTATGGCCGCGTCCATGAATTTTCCTACTTTCCAAGGTATTTGGAATGAAGATACAAAACAATTTTGGTTTGTCACTGATGCTATATGGAGAGCATATCAGGTGAACAATGATGATGTAAGAAAGCACAGTTAGCAACTAATTTTCAAGATCATGTGCCAGATTGGTATATAAGGTATGTATCAGTTACTTCTAATGCTACTATTGATGATTTTAAGGCTGCACTAAAAGACCAATTTAAGAGGCCGAAGTCATTTTCACAATGTGTCACTGAGTTAAAAGAGATTCATCAAGATTTTAATGAATCTGTATGGGATGTAGATAAGAGATTAAAGCACACTATCAGATATGGTGGATTCACTATTGATGATACCCAACACAAGGAATGGTTTATTTCTATGTTGATCCCACATCTGCACCAGTCCTTGATTCAACAAGAGATTTCCACGTAGGTTGAGGGCGTAGAAATTGTAATGAAGTTAGAAGCTTCGCCAATGCCAGCTACACAGCTCGGGACCCAGTAGATTCAAAGTCAGTTAGAAGTGATGCATTTGGAAATTTAGAATTTGTGCAAATATAAGGGAAAGGAGGTGTGCACAGATGTATTGTGCATACTATGCAAATTTTACAGGCATCATAAGGATCAATGCCCCGTATTCAATGATTATCTGCAAGCTGGATGACCTAGTCCGCTTAAGAGTGTGGTTGCGCCGAGTGGAAAACCTACATTATGGTGCGCAATTTGTTAGGCTATGGGTCTACATGCGACTGATTACTGTCTGTAGATTGGAAATTATGTGCCTGAGCTAAAGCGGCCTTTTTGAAATTTCTGCTCGTCACTAGGACGTCATCAACAACATTGTCGCAGTTTTGATTTGATGATGGAAAAAGTTGAGTTTTATAGAATGCATGTTCAACCTATCTCACCAGCATCCTCGTCTGGGCGTGGTCTATTCTAGACTATAGGATGAGGAATAGGAGGAGGAGTTGGTCAAGGGAGGGGACAACTCATCTACTACAATTGTGGAGATGTTGGCCATTATGCGCATGACTTTCCAAATCTAGCATGACAGTTATGCAGGTACTATAGGCAGTTTGATCATGTAATTGAATATTGTCACGTTTTGTTTTCTTAGATGCAGGAAAGGAAGACGCAAAATCCTACACAAAACATTCAAATGGTAAGATCGGAGTTGTGTGAAGAAGAGCCCAGCGTGAATGTTGTCACTAGGAGTGGTGCAACCACTGGAGAGGACAAAGGAAAGAAGTTAGATGCTGATATTTGGATCCGAAAAGCACCTGAGAAAAAGGATGGATTCAATTTACAGTGAAAAACAGACACTTTTGTAGAAGAAAAGGAGTTTACAGAAGCAAGCGCATCAACTTCAAGTAAACTTATGGATGTGGCCCAAGTAGATGAAGAAATAAAGCCATTCTTACAAGCTTGTATCAAAATATTGCACAATAAAAAGGTAGTGGAGAATATTAAAGCATTGATAGATAACTGCACAGAAAAAGAACAACACCAGATCGAACAAAAAGTTGTCAATAAAATATATAATAGAAAAATAATAACTAGATGAGAGATGCACCTGACTGCTCAGATTGTTGCCTATGAGATGGATCAGGTCATTCTGGATCTAGGATCTGATGAAAATGTCTTACCTAAGAAAACTTGGAAGTGCATGGGAGAGCCTATGTTGGAGTGGTCTACTATTCAGTTGCGCATGGAAAATCAACAGAAAATCATTCCTTTAGGAAGACTCTCGCAAGTGGTAGTATATATTGAAGGAGTAAAGGTGCTTGCAGATTTTGAAGTCGTACAAATTCTTGATGATACCAATCCTTATCTAGTGCTGTTGGGTTTATATTGGGATATTGATATGGATGGCGTCATAAATATTAAGAGGAGAAGTATGGCATTTTAGAACAATGGAACCCGAGTTGTAGTTCCTCTAGATCCTACAGAAGGTGCAAGATATACAGAAACGATGCATGTGAATGACGATGTCAATCATATCTATAAGCTAACTGTGCGAGATGATGATTGGATCAACCCAACAACTGATGAAAGGCTTAATTGGGAAAAATATAGTTCATGCTTCTCATATTTAGATGAAGAACTGGAGAACTGGAAAAACCAACTACATGAAGTATCTACACTGCATTGCAATCAAGTGACCATATCTCTTCACTGCATATCATCAAAGGTATGAGAATTACCGTATTATGATGGTTTAAATAATGTGAACATGTTTTTAGAATAACTTGAAAGGACTGTTCCAAAATCATAGAGATTCCATGCATTGGATATCGCACTATGCTCTACCCCAGTACAATGGTGGGAGACTCACAAAGGAAACTTGGGTAACTAGGAAGAATGCACCAGAATTATGAGACTCCACTTTGAGTGTCCAACTACCAGAATGGAAGAGATTTCTTCCGAAAAAGTTCATCCGCACAGACATTTGACTAAATGGACTGAAGTATGGGGTGCAGAGCCGAGACTAGAATGGGTGCACATGTTCATCCATACTTTGGGGAAGGTGCCTACAGATTGGTACATAGAAACGGAGTTGCGCAGAGGAACCAATGAATATTATGTGCTGACCGAAAGTTTCATTTTAACTTTCAGCTTTGAAAGTAGGTTTGATTTCTTGGGTAAAGCGTTGCAGGGTATTCAAGAGTTCATATTTTACACTATGAAAATGAAGGTAGAGCATGCCTCACCAGCATGGGATGCGTAGATGATGGATATTGTGAATTGCAAAAATTTGATAGTTGAAGAGAATGAAGAAAATCCAAGGAATATAAAAATCCTTGAATCTGAAGGACAACACACAATTTTTGGGCCTTCAATTGAGTCGATGGATTTCTCTATGCTTCTAAAGATTCAACAAGTAAACATTGGTTCTAAAGAACAACTAAAAGTGGAAAATATCAGAAATTATTGGGATGATGATATGGTGGGAAAGGTCGTTGAAATGTTGAGAAAATATCAAGACCTGTTTCCTACAAATTTATTTGAGCTGAAAGGGATAATTGTAGATCTTGGAGTGATGAAGATTACTTTGAAACTAGATGCGCAATCTGTGAAGCAACACCCATATATATTGAACCTGAAATACAAGCATAAAGTTAAGAAAGAATTGGATAAAATGGTTGCTGCAGGAATTATAGAATTAGTAGAGGAGTCTGATTGGGTGAGTCCTATGGTGTTATATGATAAGAAGACTAAAGGAGAAATAAGGATTTGCGTGGATATACTCAAATTTAATGATGCTTGCGTTCATGATCCATTCCCTACCCCATTTTATGATGAGATCCAAGAAAATGTATGGGGACAATAAGCTTATTCATTTACATATGGTTTCTGTAGGTATCATCATATCAGAATTGCGCCAGATGGTAGAAGTAAAACAACCTTTGCAATGGAGGGATCCTTTTAGTATACAGTTATGCCATTTGGGTTAAAGAAAACACATGTTATCTTCTCTTGCGTAGTAGTAGCTTCATTCAAGGAATATATCCACAAGTTCTTAGAAGTCTACTTCGATGATTGGATTGTCTTTGGGTTATTGAAAAAGCATGTATCAAGTCCGCGCCTAATGCTGGATACTTGTAGGAAGTATCAGATCTCACTTAATTTGAAGAAGTGCATATTTTTTGTGCCATTTGGGATATTTTTGGGTCATATTGTCTTCCAGTAAGGATTTATGGTGGATCCCACAAAGATCGCAGTGATTGTTAATCTAGAAGTTCCTGCAAATGTCAAATAGCTACGCTCAATTTTTGGGCATACTAGATATTATCAGAAGTTCATCCAAGGTTATGCGCTGATCATTGTGCCCATGGAGAAATTTCTTAAGAAGGATCTGTCATTCTGTTGGGGTGAATAATGTCAAAATATTTTTGAATTGCTGAAGGAGAAGATGGTCATTGCACCCATATTGGTCTTTCTAGATTGGTCAAAGGTATTCCATGTCCATGTTGATGCCTCCTGCATCGTGCTCAGAGTTATTTTAGTGCAGCCATGAGATGGGGAGATCAATCACCCTATTAAGTTTGTAAGTAAGAAGCTATCAAGCGTGGAGCATAGTTATTCAACTATGTAAAGAGAAGGATTGGCTATCGTTTATGCGTTGCAGAAATTCCACCACTACCTGCTAGGAGGCCACTTTAAGATGTTTATTGACCATTATGCACTGAAGGCATCGTGCAATGAAGTCCAGATTTTCTGGGCTGAGTTCAAAAAGAAAAATTTCGAGTTACAGATGAAGCTAAGCCGGAAACACCACCAGAGGTCAAAGCACAGCGTGCCGCAAAGGTTAAGGACGTTATAGATAGCATATCAGCTACAGTAATAGATTGTGGCCAACTATTGGATGAACCCATGGGTGTCTAGATTTTTGTTCAGAACGACCCGATGGTGCAATAGTTACACAATGAATTGCACGTTAAGGATAAAAAATTTGCAGATATCCAGATGGAGGTGCCTACATTGATGACAACCAAAGACTTGCCTGCCTTCATGAGGGCAAGGCATTCTAAACTGAGATCGAAGATCTATGTCACCGAGAGCAGCTTTCGAAAAAAAGGATGCAGTCCTGGTCCGAGGAAGCCCTACGGTTTTCGCAGAATTTGGATGGTGCCCTCAAGAGCCTTTAACAAACACAATAAAGCATCAATCTGGTAGGTAAAGCGTTGAAAACTGTGAAGTTAGTGGATAAAGCACAGGGTGTTAGCGTGTAGAGCATCGAAGTGGTATTTCCAATGAAGAGCTTTGTCGAAGCACTCAAAGAAAAGATGAAGGAGACCACCCGACAGTGACTCGGGACGAGTCATGATTTTGTGTTGGGGGCTTGTTGGAGCGAGGTCCCCTGGGGTACAATTTTGGGTTAAGTTTTGTTTATGTTTTGTTGTGCGTGTTGTGTGAAAGATTCAAAGGGGATTTGGGGCAGGTCAAATTCTATAATCATTGTAATGGGCTTAAAGGGAAAACTATGAGTCTCAAACCATGGTTTGAGACCATGGTATCTACGCGTCTAATTTAGTATAAATATGTAAAGATTGATTCATGAAAGGATATCTTAGATCTATTATCTTGTTATGGTTATTGCTTAAGGATTTTGGTCCAAGTCCAGGTTTTTTAGTAGAAAGGCTCTTGCTGGATGTGTGCGAGGAGACTGAAGTCCTGGCTGTGTGCAGACTTCGCTGGTTGTGTTCGCGGAAGGATAGATTGTACTAAAGGACTGAATTTACTGGAACTATTGGATATCTTAATACAGAAGACTATTTTGGCGAACTTGAATCTGTTATTCGACTGATGTGTTTTTTATCTATTAATTGCGTTAAGATATGAATATGTTTATTTACTTATGTTTATGGTTAAATTCATCTACAGGAATGAATAAAGTATATTATGTGTGAGTATCAGTTGATGAATAGATTTGATTGAAGTATATATGTCTACTATGCGTGAATGTATATTGAAGCATTCTGGGATAATCTATGAAGGGTTTGATCTGTTGATGCATGCATCTGTATATTATCTGTTATAGTTCTGTTATAATGTTTAGGGCCACTACATTAAATCCTTCCTTAGGGTGCGGAAACCTGGTTCCATCACCCCCCCATACTACTTCAGGTGAGACTTTGATCTGTGCAAGAAGGTCATTGCTGAAAGGGCCAATAGTTTGAGGGTTTGCTGGTTTCATGATAAATCCGAACCTAGGTCAGGACCCCTTAAGACAACAAACGTCAAATTCTAGGCCTAGTCGCCATACTACTAAGAGGACATTGCGTTAAAGAATTTCATTTGAAGGAAAGATTGAAATTTGAATATGAAGAGAGAGTATTTAAAATGAAGTATAAGGCACCTTTAAACAAAATTTGTTTTAAAATCATTAGAAGACAAATGGAGATGCTTTTCTGTCCATTCACTATTAAGGGCAAGAAATTTGAGTCTGAATTTAGAGACCGTCCAAAAATATTCTCATAGAATTTTATGTAACATAAGTACCATATTTCATGAGAATCAATGAACCTATGGCACAAAACATCATTGCAGAATAAGATATAAGTCCAATTAACCAACCAGGAGCTCAAAAAATATAATTAAAATAATAAATAATAATAATAATTAATAATGTTAACATTAGAAATGGACTTTTAATTTTTAGCCAGATATGAAGTAATGGAAGGTCAACGCATTCACCAAATGCATTATACCCTGTTGTCGCAGGGATAGTAATAAATAATTTATTAACGCTTTCAAAATATGTCATTAAATGTTTTGGTAAAAAAATCCCTTTTTCCTCATATTGGAGGATTTTCAAAACGCTATGATAAAAATGTTATTTTTAATTTATTTGTCATATTTTCTTTTTTATAGTTTGCAAAATAAACTATCTTTTTATCTTTTTTTTTGTCAATTTTTTATTCATAACTAATTTAATCTTGAGAAAGTTTTTTAATTAGTTTGTAGGTTTATGGAAATAGTTTCCATTTTCAATTTTATTGTTTTTCGATCTTGAGGTTGATAATTTGTGATTAGCAAGTATGGATAGGTAATTTTCCTTGAATTTTGTATTGTTTATCACATTTTCCATTTGTTATGTTAAGTTGTAACATTTAATCCATTCTCATTTGTTGTTTTTGTAGCTTACATGGTAAAGCCAAACCATCATGGTCCACCTTATTTAGCACCGTTCTTTCCTTCTAGTTCACACGTTAAATGTTTTTCACATGTTCATCGGTATCATCGTGAAATTGAGTTTGAATCCATGTGCTTCTCTCTCATTCTTTTTCTGTCTATTCCCTAGTGTAATCTTTGTTATAACCCTATTTTCCAATCCACTACAATGAGAGAGATCCTAGTTCAACTTACCTAAGTTGTTGGCTACAATTCATTCTCTTTCAACCTTGTTTTGCACATATGGATCTTAAAAGGAAGTTATTAGATGTTACAATGCTAAAATTACATAATTGAGTAATTTGTCATAATTATTTTGTTACAATTTCATAATTATGAAATATTATTATTTCATAATTACCAAATTGTAATAAAAAAAATTATGAGAAATTACTCAATTATGTAATTTCATCTCTATAACATCTAATAAGTTCCTTGTAATAATGGAAGATTAGCGAAAAAAGGGTGAAAGGAGATGCATTCTAGCTAGAAATTAAGGTAACCTAAACTAATGTCTCTCTCATTGTAGTGGAGTGGAAAATAGGGTCATAACAATCCCATTATTTTGTTTCCTTTGGATTTGAATTCTTATTTTTTAATTTTTGATACTGCCTCGTGCTTCACCACATCTTTCCTGCTACCACCATAACAACCTTTTTGTTGAAAATTCAACAAGAAATTCCTAATTTAATTTTCCTTGATTAAATTAGTAGAAAATAAAAATTCCACATCAACGGAAAACTTGAATGAGTTAGCTGAGGTGATATAGTTGTTATCACTTAGTTATCTTAGTTAATCCGAGTTGGAGGCATGACCTTGAGTTGTGTATAGTGATTCCTAAATTTTAGGAGTCTAGGTTGAGTTAATTTCAGCTGTAACAATTTAATTCAGTTAAATTGAGTTAAGGTTAGTTAAACTAGTTCCAACTGTTGAAGGAACTAGTGGGAGGTCTAGTAGTGGGGTGTAACTTGAGTTTTTAACTAGTTAACTGATAAATCAACATAAATTAACGCATGCAGGCATGAAATTCGAGTTACCTAGTTGAGGTTGGAGTTAAAGGGAAGAGTACTATCAGTTTTAAACTATTCAAATTTTTATAGGTGGTGCATGCAGTTAGAGAAGGGCCTAAAGGAATTGCGCAATCCAGATTGAGTAATTTCCTAAATAATAGGGGATAATTCCTTGAGGAATAGCACAAGGAAATAGTATTTTGGGAAGGCTGGAAATTGGTTAAGTGTTGGAAAAAGTCATTTAGTTAGGCAGAGTATATAAGATACAGGTGTAAGTTGTGCTCATGCTTGAGCAAGCATATTATATTCATCTAGATTCTTTGGTTAATTCAATGTAGATAGGAAGGGGTTTTGATAAGTTGCTTTCCGCTAGATAAATCTTTGTGTATGTGTATTAAATCATGATGTGTATTTTTTATATGTGTTCTCGATGATGAATTTTCTTCCATGGATGAGTAGAGTAGATTTGAATCGTATGTTTTAGTAAATTACATGAGAATTTTTGAATCTACATGGTATCAAGGTTAGATTCACAGTAGAGAAAATAATCTGTAGTTGCCTTTGCAGGAGGATCGAATTTGCAGGATCATTTCTTCAAAGCTAGCTGGATGGCTTTCTATGGACTACAAATCGAGTATTCCCTTGAGGGAAGATCAAATTATGTTTTTGGAAGTACCAAATGGAGTTAGTGCTAGAAGATAATGGGTTGAAGGAATCCATTGATAATGATATCCTAAGACCAACATTAGTTGATGGTCAGAATATAGCATAATGGAATAAGTATGTAGCCAAAGTTTAGAGGTAGTACAAGACCATATTGCCTCTAATATCCATGGAAAAGAGATTTTATATGCAATCTGGAAAGAATTGATAGATTTGTTCTAGAACAGTAGTGACGACAGGAAGCTAGCACTCAAGGACAAGCTTCAGAATCATTAGAGAACTTTTGAGGTCTAAAATGGGCCTCCTAAGAAAAATGAACAACCAAAGTAAACTTTATAAGAGCTAATAGGATTCAAGATGATGATGTCAACCATGGGGGATTATCACCATTTTTGGGGTAAAAAAGTAAACATATTAAAAAATAATAAAATAATAAAACTATTTTTTCAACTTGTATTTTCAACTTATCTCCCTAAGGTTTAACTCAAATTTTGTGTGGGAGTACTCATTGGATGTAAACTTTAATTTCTCATCCAAGGAGTACCCATGCTGCATACTCTTGATGGACCTTGCTACATGAAAAATGAGGAATACATGAAAAAACATGATTACAATAATTTTTTTCATGTATTTATCATTTTACATGTAGCAGGGTCCATTGAAAGTATGTAACATGGGTACTCCTTGGATGAGGAATCAAATTCTATATCCAATGAGTGTTCCTGCTCAAAATTTGAGTAAAACCATATCGAGATAAGTTGAAAATACGAGTAGAATTTTTTCTTTTTTCCGTCTAAAATTTCATGATGTAATGTAATATTATTTTATTATTTCCACTATTATTTTATAATTTCCTTAGGAGGCACAGTTTATACCTCAAAATTCCCATAGTTATTAAGATGCAGAAGGGTGAGACAATACCACAGTACCTGAGCAGGTTCACAAAATTTTGTGATGAACTTGGGAGTGTTGGTGTTACTATTGTAGAAGATGATCTGATAATCCTAACACTTCTAGGCCTTCCCAAGAGATGGCACAACTACTAGGAATCGGTAATATGAGGGAGAAGCTACCAAATTGGGAAATATTATGGTCAGATTTGGTGTAAGAAGAATTCAGGAAAAACACTAGAGACAAAACCTCATCCAAGTGTGATGATGAGGAGAATTGTGCCTTACCTAGAAAGGAAAAGAAAGAGAAAGGGAAGAAATCACAATCTAAAGGAGAACCTAGTCAAGGGGGCAAGAAGAAAGTCCTTTCCAAAATCAAGTGATTTCACTGTCATGAATTGGGACACTATGCCACGAAGTGTCCACACAAGACGACGAGAAATATTCCCTTAAGAGGAGTGGTAGAAGAAGATTTATCTTCACAATTTGATTTTTACTTCACCCTCATTGCATGCATTGAAATATTAATGATGGGTAGTGTGTTGTATTTGGATAGTGGTGCCTCATTCCACATGATGAGAAACCAAGAATTTTTCATTGGCTTGGAGTATAAAGAGCTCCAAATGCACATCGAGATGGGAGATGATGGGAGGTATAGTGCAACCAATATTGGTACAGTTACTTTTCAGAGGGACTCTAGCTCCCCTCTTCGTCTCAAGGATGTGATGTTTGTTCCGGGTCTAAAGAATAATTTGGTTTCTATCACGGTGTTGGAAGATTGTGGCTACGATGTGATATTTATCAAAGGAAATGTTTTCTTGAGAAACATCACCACGAGACAAGTGAACTAGATCAGGGTTAGAGTGAAGAACCTCTACAAGTTTAATGTGGAAGATTGTTTTTCTTTGAGAACAATGGCGGAGAAGGTGCGGAGTCGATATGTCGATGAATTATGGCATAGAATACTTGGCCATTTTCATCATGGGGCTTTGAAGATCATGCAGAAGATCATCACAAGCCTTCCAAAAGAATAACTAGAGTAGTATAATACATGCAAAGGGTGTACCTTGGGGAAGTACACAAAATACACCTTCAATGACCAGGATATAAGGGTGCATGCAATCCTTGAAAGGATCTACTATGATTTTTGTGGACTTTTCTCAACAGCCTCCATGGTTAAGCACAAGTATTATGTTATAGTTGTAGATGATTTCTCATAGATGTGTTGGATTTTCTTCATGCACAAGAAAGACCAGAAATTATCCAATTTTGTTGAATTTAAAGAACATGTTGAGAAATAAACTGGTAGGAAAGTGAAGGCTCTCAGGAGCAATAATGGTGGTGAATATGTGTTGAATGAGTTTAAAATTTTTTTTGCAAAGGAAGGAATTCGATGGGAGTTGAAAAAAACCTATAACCCACATCATAATGGGGTAAATGACAGGAAGAAAAGAAGTATTGTTGGAGAAACAAGGGAAATTTTGCATGACCAAGGCCTACCACTACACTTGTGGGCTAAAGCATGCAAGAAAATTGTCTATTTGCAGAACAGGAGTCCTCATTGAATTCTTGGGATGAGTACACTAGAAGAATCCTTTTCAGGGAAGAAACCAAATGCGTCACACTTCAAGATATTTGGATCATCATTTTTCTATCATGTTTCCAAGGAATCAAGGAAAAGATATAGCCGACAGCAGAGTTGGGAATATTTGTGGGGTACATTGATACACCTCACAACTATCGAGTGTACCTTCCATCTCTCAGGATGAAAGATGTTCATAGAGATGTGAAGTTTGATGAAGAAAAGGAAATGAATTTTTCCCTTGAGAGGGATATTCAGTTGCATGCATATCAAGAGCTTTTGACTCCAAAGGAAGAACCTCAAGAAGATGTGGAGCAACCAAATGCACAGGAATAGAGAGTGGAGACAATCACTCAAGAAAAGACATCAAGAGAAGGAAGGAAGCAAACCATGGAAGTTGAAATATTATTGCATGATGCTAGAGAGAATGTGGGAGCACCCACATCACAACACAGGTAGAGGAGGTCATCGTATCAGTACATTAACTACATGGTTATGATGAGTGATCTAGTAGAGACAGAATCAACCTTGTTTGAGGAAGAAGTGAAGCAACTAGTGTGGTTTGATGCCATGGTAGAGGAATATGTTTCCATTGTCAAAAATAGTGTTTAGGAAGTGGTATCAAGACTAGAGGAAAAAATAGTGGTGGGTTCAAGATGGATCTACAAGGTGAAGCAACTAGCATACAAAATAATTGAGAAACACAAGGCCATATTTATGGCCAAGGGGTTCTCTTAAGTGGAGGGAAGTGACTATGAGGAGACCTTTGCTCCAGTAGAAAGGTACTATTTTATCACATCAATTCTATCGCTTGTAGTGCATATCAGATGGAAGATTCATCATATGGATGTGACAACAACATTCCTGGATGAAGTGATTGAGGAAGAGGTGTATGTTGAAGAAAAAAAGGATTTGATACCTTTGACAGTGAGTTGCTTGTGTGATGACTCAAGAGAGCATTGTATGTATTGAAACAAACACCCCGTGCTTGGTACACCAGGATCAACAACTATGTCACCAGGTTGGGCTTCACCAAAAGTGAAGAAGATGAAAACCTTTACCATATTGTTGTTCAAGGTAAATTTTTTATTATAGTATTATATTTCAATGATTTGATTTTAACTGGTGATGATAAGTTGATCGATTATTTCAAAGAGTATCTTGCAATAGTTTTGGAGATGAAGGACATGGGACTCATCCATTATTTCATCAGTTTGGAAGTATGGCGAGGAGAAGGGGAATTGTTTGCCTCTTAAGAAAAGTATACCAATGAGATATTGAAGAAGTTCTGCATGGAGAGTAGAAAACCCATTGATACTCCTCTAGAAGGAAGTTGGAGGAAGGAGGATTCCACTTCAGGTGATGAAGTGGAGGATACTATTTATAGGAATATTTTGGGTTCACATATGTATTTGGTGAACACATGACCAAACATGTGTTATGTAGTTAACCAACACAACAAATAAATGGTTAAGTCAATCAAACTATATTGGAAGGAAACAAAACATGTTTTGAGATACCTCAGAGGCACTAAGTTTGGAATTTGGTACAAACGGATAGAGGGAGGGAAGTTGCAAGGCTTCATGAATTAAAATTGGGAGGGATTACATCACATAGGAAGAGCACATCAGGATGAGTTTTCAGTGTTGGGTCAGCAACAGTTTCTTGGTACAATAGGAAGAAGAGATCTGTTGCACTCAGCTCAGCATAAGTAGAGTACATGGATGCCAATCAAGCATCATGTGAGGCTATCTAGATGAGGAAGATTCTTGTTGTATTATTTTTTTAAATGATAGATCATACTATGATTTACTGTGACAATCATAGTTGTATCAAAATATTTGAGAATCCAGTTTTCATGATCGATCCAAGCATATTGACGTCTAGTATCACCATCTACGACATTGTAAGTAGAGGAAGATCATGTTGTTGGAATACATTCCTACAGAGAAACGTGATGCAAATATTTTGAGAAAGGATTTGTCAAGAGTAAAATTTGAGTTCCATAGAGGCAGGATTGGGGTATCTGATAATCCCTTTCTTGTTGAGAGGGAGTGTTGAAAATGCAACAAGAAATTCCTAATTTAATTTTTCCTTGATTAAATTAGGAGAAAATTGAAATTTCACATCAATTGACAACATGAATGAGTTAACTGTGATGATATAGTTGTTATCGCTCATTTAGCTTAGTTAATTTGAGTTGGGGCATGAACTTTAGTTGTGTACAGAGATTCCTAAATTCTAGGATCCTAGGTTGTGTTAATTTCAGTTGTAGTAATTTAATTTAGTTAAATTGAGTTAAGGTTGGTTAAACTAGTTCCAACTATTGGAGGAACTAGTGGGAGGTCTAGCAGTGGGGTGTAACTTCAATGTTTAACTAGTTAGCTAATTAATCAACCTAAATTAACTCATGCGTGTATGAAATTTGAGTTACCCGATTGATATTGGAGTTCAAGGGCAATGTACTATCAGTTGTAAACTATTCCAAGTTGTACATTTGGTTCATGCAGTCAGAGAAGGACCTAAAGGAATTATGCTATCTAGATTTAAGAAATTTCATAAATAATAGGAGCTAATTCCTTGAGGAAGATCACAAGGAAATAGGAGCTTGGGAAGGCTTGAAATTGGCTAAGTGTTGGCCAAAGTAAATCAGTGAGGAAGAGGATAGAAGATACAGGTTCAGGTTGTGCTCAAGCTTGAGCAAACATATTGTATTCATCTAGATTATTTGATTAATGCAATAAATATTCAAAAGGGGTTTTGATCAGTTTATTTCCCCCAGATAAATATTTGTGTATGTGTGTTAAATCATGACGCATGTTTTTTATATGTGTTCTTGATCGTGAATTTGGTTCCGTAGATGAGTAGAATAGATTTGAGTCTAATGTTTTAGTAAATTACATGAGCAGTTTTGAATCTACATTAAAATTATACACATTCCACTCACTATAAGCATCAATCATTCATGCACCTTGAACCTTATTCTTAGATGAGACATGCTCATGAGAGTCATTATCTTGTATATCACCTTTTATTTTATTTTCTTTTCTTTTAACATGCATTTATCCCATTTGATTTGAATATAGTTTCATTCCTATGACACGTGTCTCCTCTACTATATTATGGTATTATTTTATTCCTTTTTAGGATTTTATAACATGGAAAAGAAACAAAATTAATTATTAAAATAAATGGCGAAGAAGAATTGTGATCTTTATCATTTTTTTATCCATGTGGAAACAGTTAGTTATTTTGTCCTTGAACTAAACAACTATTCTAATTCACTTCACAATAGGTGGGTTTTAGTATTTCCTTAAGAGGTGCACCATGAATTTGAGTTTTGACTCCTTTTATTGGTTATTCTTCCCATCCTTATGAAGAATGCTTCAATACCTCTTACATTAATTGTATGTATCATTGGCCTCCTATGAAGGAGTTCGAGATGAAGGATATGGGCCTCCTTCATTATTTCCTTCGATTAGAAATATGACAGTGAGATGGTGAAATTTTTGTGTCTCAAGGAAAGTATGCAAGGGAGATATTGGGTAAGTTTGACATGGAGGGTTGCAAACCCACGGATACTCCTCTTCCAGGAAACTAGAGGAAAGAGGACGCTGCATCTGGAGAGTTAGTGGATGCTACTATCTATCAACAGTTAGTGGGTTCGCTAATGTATTTAGTGAATACGAGACCGAACATATGATATTTGGTTAACCAGCTAAGTCAAGAAATGGTTAAGCCTACCAAGCTCTTTTGGAAGGCGGGCAAGCATGTCCTGAGATACTTGAGGGGCACATCTGAGTATGGCTTGTGGTACAGACAGAAAAATGAGGTGAAGTTGCATGGCTTCATGGATGCAGATTGGGGGAGAAACGCAATGGAAAGAAAGAGCACATCAGGGGGGGATATTTAGTATCGGATCTACAGTTGTTTCTTGGTATAGCAGGAAACAGAGATCCGTGCCACTCAGTTCAGCAGAAGCAGAATACATGGCAGCAAGTCAAGTTGCATGTGAGGATATCTGGATGAGAAAGATCCTGGTTGGTTTGTTTGGTTCTCATTTAGATCCGACATTGATTCATTGTGATAATCAGAGTTGAATTAAACTCTCAACTAATCTTGTGTTTCATGATAGATCTAAACATATAGATATTTGATATTATCATATCAGATATTGGGTGCAGCGGAAGATCATGTTGCTTCAGTACATTCCTACGGAGGATCAGGATGCAGATATTCTGACAAATGCACTCACCAGGAGAAAATTCGAATAACATAGATATAGGATCAAGGTGAAGGATAATCCCTTTCTTGTCGAGAGGGAGTGTTGAGATTCAACAAGAATATCCTAGTGAAAACTATGCACCTACACTAGGATGGAGCCTCAGGCTATTTTTATCTGGAAGTCTACTTTTATAATGTATGAGAAAATTCTATTTATATATGGTGAGAAAATTATGTTTATAGATGATTTTCTATTTTTAGATGTATATGCGAGTTCTATTTATAGATTGCATGTCTATTTATAGATGCATGTCGACTATTATTATCCCTTAATAATAGTTGGACAATAAACAATATTCTATTCTCAATGAGCACTTGGAAATAGTTAACTGAAGTGGAAAATCAATTAGCTATAGGAAATTTGAGTTCAAATGTTAGTTGGTGGGACATGCAAGTGGACTTAGTTGTAACTGAGTGATTCGAAGTTGTAACAGAGTTGGATGTGTAGTTATGTGAGTTGTAAAGTAGCTTAACTTAGTTAAGTGAGTTAAACTCAGTTATGCTAGTTTAACTAAAGATACACTAGTGATATATCAATGAATTAATTCACAACCAGTGGTCTCACATGCAACTGAAGATTTACTACTACTAACTACATGCATGTCAGATCTAGTGGAGAACCAGTTGAGATGTAGGTGAAAGGGACAATTTAACTATCAGTTGCGACATTGGTGGGTGCACTCATGCAACCACACATACATTGGATGTGCCCATGAGGATTGCGTAGTCAATGCAAGCAGGATTCCATTCATTCAGGGTTTGCTATCCGTTGGGATTGCGCAGTGGAGGAAGGTTGTCTGGAGGCAGTAAATTGGCACATGTATTTGCCAAATTTTGTATGATAGTGTGAGATGATTGTATATTATACTGAGAGCTCTTGGATTAGAGTTTTGTATGAGATTGTTTCAAGATCCATGATATTTACATAATATATGATAGTGATGTTTTTAGATTTATTCTTTCTCGATAAAAAAATCTGGGTTATGTGTGATTGATCTTTCTTCTTGATATTGCAATTGGCAATCGTGTTTTAAATTCTGCAAGAATTTTTGTAGAAGCTATTATGTATTTAACAGTGGCATATAATTTTTAGATCAGGAGAATCCAGGAAATACATAATTTGTATTAAATTTCTACAGACCCCACTTCATTGGTTACGGTAGAGTGATTTACACACATTATAAACGGTGGCGAAAGGTACTTGGGAGTCACTTGAAATTAAACCTCATATTAACCATGTTGTAGAACTTTCAAGGGGATTGAGATTTGTTTCGCTGCCCTTGCATGTACGTCCGATCTGCGACTGTCCCCCAGGTTAAAATTTTTATAAGTGGTAACATTAGAGACCATAATCTTAGGGCTATTACCCAAGGTGACAGTGAAGGGGAAGTCTCCATTATACCTGGAAGAGACATTGACTAGACTCACTTGGACCTTGTTGGAGGGTATTATTCACTCGAGATGGCATAAGTGGAGTTACTTGCACCAGATCGTGTTCATTATGCAGGTTTTCAAGGTAACTAGTTCCACCCGCTCTATATTTATTTCATTTTTCACCTTGATCTCTGTGACACTGGAATTCATCACCAACTAGTGATTTTTCTGTGAAAATTTTGTTTGCATGGTTTGACTCGTTATATTAACTAGCGTGTGTTATTTTCTTGTTTTTACTTTTTATATACCTTAGGTGTGGATTGTGAATATTATTTAAATTTTTAATAAAACTTATTTAAGTTGAATATAATGGCAATAGTTCTAAATTTCACGAACCAAGGAACCCCTCTTAACGGGAATCCTAGTCCTTTTCCTTGCTTTATAAATGTTGGTACTCCTTATATGGCTACATTTTCAATACCTTGATTTACCATAGGTTTACCGGTATGGTTGTTTTCAATTCCGTTGGCCTTAAATACTCAAATTGTTCCACCTCAACTGAGTTCACCATATCAACATCACCAACCTCATGTTGACGCTTTAACTTATTCACCTAACGTGTCTTCCTCCCTTTCTTCTTCTTTGCTTGGTAAAATCCTTGATGCTAGTAACCAAGTGTTTAAGAAGAAGAAGAAAGGGAAGAAGACGAATAAGAAAGATAAGAAATAAGTCAACCAACAAACCATGGTTGTAATTATTGGTAATGTTGAGGAAACATCCAACATGCATCGCAAGCCCAAATACCCTTACAATATTTGTAAGGGTGACCACTTCCTTATCAATTGTCCTATTATTCCTAAGGTCTTGGAAGTATGTGTTTTGTCAATTCAGTGTTCTAAATTGATATCATAAATCATCGACCAGGGCTAGTAAATTGTTGAAGTGAAGTGCACCATATGTGCCTAAGTATCCTCTTCCTACTTCATTGTGTTTAGTATTTTTCTGATGTTTTTGGTTTTATGTGTTAATGTTATTTTATGCTAAGGGGGAAAAAATAAATTAATAGCAAAGAGGAAGAAAAGGAAATGTGACTGAATGCACTAAAACAAAATTTAATTGCAAGATCTATTCTAAACAGAAAAATGCTAATTCATGGATTGTAAAGCTGTTAAGAAAGTAACTCATAACATTAAAATTAGTCCAATTCGTTTCATTAGGGATATATTGGAACAAACTGAGAAAAGGATTAGCTCTGGTGTGATGAGGATCTCCTAGAAAACAATAACTTAAAACATTACAGAGAAATCTTATTCATTGTTAGAGATTTGTTGGAACAACTTGAGAAAAAGATCATCTGTAACATAATAACATGAGAATCTCTTACCTAATTATAGAATAGAAAATTCCATTAACTCAAAATAATATACCTAATTCTCGTTCATATAATAGTGATATGTTAGAAGAGCTTGAGAACAAGAATAGCTTATAAAATAATGAGGATCTTCTAAATCTAACTAACAGAACTGAAATGCAATTAACTCAAAGTACTACAGCTAGATCTCATTCACGCATTAGAGATATATTGGAACAACTTCTAAGAACAAGATTGACTATATTACTATGAGGATCTTCGACATAAGTAAATGACATAAAACATAATGCAAAAAGATGAACTCAGAAAACTGCCTGAGTAAGGAATATAACAAAACAAAATTAAAGGTTACTTATCTAGAAAGCGTGTAAAAGCCTCTTCAAATAGCAGGGGCCCTCTACTATCAGATTGGCATACGAATCTTTAACTCCTTAAATTTATCTCCAAAACAGCATCAAAGTTATGCTCCTTTAATTAAAATGCTCAGAAATAGAGTATCACAGTATTCGAAAACTAAAAATATCAACTACCTTTCTCGGTTCACCGAGTTATTTTTATAGGAAATTACATAACTGATATTGAGTAAAAATAGGCATAGGTTTCTTCTATAGTCAAAATCAAACTAAAACTCATGTTGAGGACTCGTAATTTGCTGAAGGCAAATCAAGAGTCCTTATCCTGATAGAAATCTGCTTCTTGAATTTTAGCTTTGTCCACATGCATAATCACTTCCAGTTTTTTTACTCAACCTTCATGGATGACAAGGAATGACACAGGAGAGTTTTGGAGTCTAACCATATACTTATTTCCCTCAGATGACACTTGTAACCTGTTTAAACACTAAGATAGCTACGGAACATATGACTAGCTATAGAATGACTGCATTATGTAGCTAAAACTGCTCAGAAATCATTAAGACAAAAAAATCACAAAACTACAACAAGTTAGTCATTGCATGTATTCTTAAAGTGATTTTAATCAATCTTATTGATCTTTTAGGCCTATAAATGATAAAGTACTGATGGAATGAAGTAGATTTGGTGAGAAGAAAAGACATTTTTAGGGCTCAACATACCCCCACTACAAAACTGTTGCATGTCCTCATGCAATCAATCCATGTATTCTGAAACTTCAGCAAGGACATCTAGCTTCCTTTTTCTACTTTGCTTGATGTTCAATGGCATTCTAGGCTTCCTCATAAACAACTTGAACCTTAGATCTATAAGTGCCCTATTCAATTTCTTGTTTTTCTTCTTCAGCTTCCCACTAGCCTTATACAATGTTTTCATTTGCAGAGATAGAGTTGTGTTCATGTCACTTTTCAGTTTGACTTGTTCCCTTAAAATTTCATTTTCATTTTTTATATGCCTATTTAGTACCTCCAATTCATATTTGTCTCTTTTCAGCACTTCAATTGGAGGTTCTTATGGACTGCGAGTTCTCTCTCTATTTTCTGAGGCTCTTCTTTCTAATGATTCAACATAATCATAGATCTGTTGTTGGGATGGATCTACATCTAGAGTTCTTCTATCAGAATCTTCTTCATACTGGTATTCTGGAGATCTATCAATTGGTGTCTCTTCATCTTCAATATCTATGATTCTCGCTTGCTTGACTCCTGTCTTTTTCATTATGCCTTTAAGCCTATGACTTCTTCTCAGTTTAGATGGTCCCTCATTTTTCTCTGTAGCATCCTTTCTTGTTACCTTTTCCTTTCTGAGTTGTTTCTTGATTTTGGCCAATTTTTCAGAGATTATTTCCTCACTATCTTCTTGTGTTGATATGTCAGTTTTTATTTCAACAACTTTTCCCCTCCTGCTTCTCCTTACAGGTTTTTCTTTAGACAGAGTTTCTTTAGGTTCTTCAAAATGATTTCTCAAGAGGAATTCATCCCATCTCCTACCTTCTTCAAATGATACTCAATTAAAATATTAATTAAGCCATGATGATATAAGGTAGTTTCTAAGAACCAAACCCTTTTCTGGACATTAGAAGCCATCCTTTTTAAACTATTGAGCAGGAAAAAGGGTAGATTTATCTCTTCATCTAGAAAATTCATCATGAGTCTAATGTGATAAACATATAAAGTGCCAAATCCCCCCTCACAGGTTATAAAATTTTGTAGAATCAGCAACATATTTCTCCATTTATTTTTCAAGGCTGAACTAGGAATGCCTTTCTTAAATACTGAAATGTCCATACCTGGTGTTTTTAGCATCTGTCTCCAGGCTTCATTGTGAAATTATTTGTTTTTAAACCAACGCTCCCCTTTCCTTGGCAACTCTGTTGCCTCTGCTATGAATGATTCCGTGACAATCACCAATTTCGACCTCTAACCCATTGAATAACTGGGAAAATGACTTGGTGACCTCCTTGTGAAATCCATTGAACTTCTCCATAAACTTTAGCCATCCAACCTGCTGTAATAACTCTTTAATCTGAGGGTAGCCTTCTAGATATTTAGTTCCGATTGGCTCTGACCTTACAATAAGTCCCATTGCTTCCTTTCCTCAGCTTCAGTTCACTGCTCTGTTTCTTCTCTTCTGTTTGAGGAAGAAAATGGCTGTAGAGGGTTGTCTCACTCTAAAAATGGCTTCTCGGTCTCTGCAGACAGGAATTGGCTACGGAATATAATGGCATTGAGTGGATACAAAATGAGTGAAATACGGTAAGGGTAAATCATAAGAATGATTGAGTTTAAGAGTTTGTCATGGAGTAAAAGACCGTGAGGAAATCTCATGAAGATTTTCAAAATCATCAATGAATGTTTTGGTCTGATGACGTGACCTAATAGGTCACTTATAAGTACTTACTGTTAACTTCTAATTAATGATGATTTGATATGGAGCGGAATGGAAGGGATTTGTTCAAGAATTTTATGATAGGCTTGATCAATTCAAATAATAAAATGACTTTATGAAACATACATATGACTTAACCATATTATATCTTTCATAATTTTCCATCAAAAATAATTTCACAAACAGTTTACCTTAACCTTTTTTCTTTTTTCTTTTTTGCTGCTTTGATATGCTTTGTCTTTCATGTAAGAATTATTGATCTTTTAGACTCCATAATCTTTTTTATTCATCTTTTGTTTGCTGAAGTAGTTTTGTAGGATCAATTGGCTGCAGAACAAGTAACTGCTGAATAGATGGCTACAGAACAGATGGCTGCTAAATAGATGGTTGCAGAATGTACCTGTAAAAACTTTGAGACATGGAATGAAACGAAATGAAATATGGATGGAATGAAGTATGAAATGAAATGAGATGGATCATGAAATGGAGTGGAATGAAGTATGAATGAAGTGAAATATGATGGAATGAAATGGATCATAAATGTGGAGTGGAATGAAATATGAAAAGTGAGCCTGCAATTTATGATTTTATGATACTTGATTGCAGAAAAAGAACAATTTTGAAAATCTAAAGTGTCAGAAGAATTCTTATTTTCACCTTATCTTTTCTGTATAAACATTCTAATCAATGATTAGTTTTCATGTTTATACTCTTTTCTCCTTTTTTTTTTTTAGCATCTGATTACATAAAATACAATTAAGTTAATGAATAAGAAGGATTCTTCTTCATTAACTTCACATCATTGTTTTCCTAGAATTTCTTGACAAATTTTTCTCTTGAAAGTGGCTTATGATACAATTTCAATATATGACCATTTATAAGAAAAGTCACCTTATCTTCATCTATTGTCCTGATTTTTATTGCTCCATTGTCAAATATTTTCACAATTTCATATGGCCCAAGCCAATGAATTTTTAATTTACCTTGGAAATATTTGAACTTTGAATCAAATAAGAGAGCCCAGTCGCCTTCTTTAAATTTCTTTTCCTTAATGTACTTATCATGCCATCTAGTCCTTTGTTGTTGGACTATACTTTTTTTCTGGACTGCATCTTGTCTGATCTCATCCAATTCATTAATCTGCTCCAATCTTTGCTTTTGTGCCTCTGTTAGATCAAGTCCTAGCTGAACTGCCATTTTGAAAGTTTGAATCTGAAACTCTATGGGAAACAAGACTTGTTTTGCATAAAAAAGTTCATAAGGGGTATGAACTATTGTGTTTCTCCATGTAGTCCTGTAGGCCCACAAGGCTTCAGGAAGTCTGTCTACCCAATCTCTTCTATGTAAATGAATAGTCTTTGTTAGGATCCCTTCTATGACCTTATTGGTAGATTCCACTTGGCCATTTTCTTGTGGATGGTAGGGAGTAGATTTTCTGTGTCTGATTTTGTACTTCTCTACCATTTGTTCCACTAAATTTGATGTGAATTGAGCTCCTTGATCTGTAACAATTTCTCTTGGGATACCAAAACGAGTAAAAATATCCTCAAAAAGAAAATTAACTATAGATTCTTCAGTAGCAGAAAGTAATGGCTTGGCCTCTACCCATTTGGTAACATAATCAGTGCAAACTAATATATATTTCTTTTGCCTTGATGGAGGACTAATAGGTCCTACAAAATCTAAAGCCCATTTCTCAAAAGGTTCAATATGTACCTGAGGCTGCAATGGCATCTCACCTGAAGGAGAAGGTTTCCCTACCCTTTGGCAACTGTCACACCTTTTGACATACTCTTTAGCATCTTTAAAGAGGGATGGCCAATAATATCCTAAATGAAGGATCTTATAAGCTGTCCTTTTATCAGCAAAGTGTCCACCACAAGGTTCATCATGACATGCCTTGAGAATCTCAGGCATCTCGTCTTCTCGAACAGTAATAAAATTTGGACCTGTTTTGTATAACTCATTAGCAACCCATGAATATTTTGCACTATCATAAATAATATTTCTTTTATCTCTTGCATTCATAATTGAAGGAAATTTCCCTAAAAGTAGATAATTGGCAATGTCGGCAAACCAAGGAGTTTGAGTAGAAATTGAAAAAAGATATTCGTCAGGGAATTGATCTTCAACTGGAGTATTGTCTTTGATGTTTTGGAGTCTAGATAGGAAATCATATACTGTATTTTGTTTTCCAAGCCTATCTAGAATGGTGATGTTAAATTCCTGTAAAAGCAATAACCATCTTATGACTCTGCCATTAGTAATTGATTTGTTCATTAAATATTTAATTGCAGAGTGATCTGTGTGAACAAAAGTTTCATAGCCTGTTATATAGTGTCTGAATTTATTTATGGCATGAACAACAGCTAAGAACTCTTTTTCAGTTACAGTATAATTTAACTCTGAAGGGGTCAAATTTTTACTTGTATAGTAGATGGCATAAGGAATCAGGTCTTTTTGTCCCAATACAGCTCCTAAAGTTGTATCTGAGGCATCTGTTGAAATATGAAAAGGTAATTTCCAGTTAGGTCCCCTCAAAATAGGTGCTTCAGAGATTTTTGTTTTCAGGGTCTCAAAGGCTAACTGGCAGTCAGGATTCCACTTGAATTCACAGTCCTTGGTAAGTAGTTTGAAAAGTGGAGATGCTATCTTGGTGAAGTTTTCTATAAATCTTCTGTAGTATCTTGTAAATCCTAGAAAACTCCTAACATCTTTTTGACAACTTGGAACTGATAAGTTAGAGATGACTTCAACTTTTGACTCATCAACTTTGATTCCATCTCCTGAAATGTGATGCCCTAGAACAATCCCTTCAGTAAACATCATGAAACACTTCTCATGACTTAATGAAAGATTTGCTTCTTTACATCTCTTTAAAACTTTTTCCAAGTTTGCTAAGGCTTCTTCAAATGTGTTTCCATAGACTGTGAAGTCATCCATATATACCTCTACACAATCATGTATTAGATCTGAAAAGATTCCTAATACTACCCTTTGAAATGTTGTAGGTGCATTGCATAGTCCAAATGGCAATACTTGGTAGGCATAGGTACCCCAAGGACAGGTAAATGTGGTTTTGTCTTGATCTTCAAGTGCTACTTGAATTTGATTATAACCACTAAACCCATCTAAAAATGAAAAGTACTTTTTGCCAGCTAATGTGTCTAACACCTGATCTATGAAAGGTAGGGGAAAATGATCTTTAAGAGTGGCTTTGTTTAATTCCCGGTAGTCAATACATACCCTCCATTTACCATTTTTCTTTGGTACAATTACCAAATGAGAACCCCACTGACTATCTGAAATGGGATAAATAAAGTTGACATTTAACAATTTCTGCAATTCTTCTTTAACAATCTCCCTAAGGTTTGGATTCATCCTTCTCTGAGGTTGTCTGATTGGTCTACAATTTTCCTCTATGTAGATGTGATGAGTGCAAGTCTTAGGGTTTATCCCTTTCATATCAGTGTACTCCCATGCGTATGCAGAAGAATGTCTCTGTAATATTTTGACTAGCTTTTCTTGTTGAAATTTCTCTAGGTTCTTATTTATGTTTAAGGTTTTGCCTGGAAATATTTCAATTGTAGAGCTGCCAAATTTATCCATGGAGTAAAGATACATTTGTCTTGATGATAAGAACTCAATGTTGGATTCTTCCTGAAATTGTTCATGTTTGTATTCTGAAGAGGATTCAAAATTTTCTAAGGTATTTAGAATCTAGCTATCTTCACTAATTTCTGAAATAGTGAAGAGAGGTTGTATGTCTTCTTCATCCTCAATCCATTGAGTATCATCTAACTCTGTAATTGTTCTTGCTGGAGGATACAAGGTAAATTTCTTGGTTGAACTACTATCAGAGATGTACATATCACCGGATCTACAGCTAATGAAGGCATCAATTGTAGCTAACCAAGGTCTTCCTAATATAATAGGATGTCCTCCTAGATTATTTTTAGGAGTTAGGATCATAAAATCCACAGGATACTCCCAAGAATCTAAGGACATTGGAATGTCTTCTATTACCCCATCAGGTTTAATCACAGATCTATCTGCTAATTGTAATAATGTGGGTGTAAAAAGAATATTAGGAAGTTTTAGTTTATCCATGATTTGTCTACTCATGATATTAATTGCTACTCCTAAATTAATGAGTGTGTTTTGGATATCAGTTCCATTGATGTGTATTTTAACAACTAGATTTCCTGGGTCTAGATAAATTGGAATAGCAATCTTACCCATCATGATGTCTGCTATTTTTCCTGCCAGTTGAATTTTCTTTGTCTCTTTTATTCTTTTTCCTGTTTTTTTCCATGCTCAACTCCTTTATTGTCTTTGCTAAGATTGGAATTTCCTTGATAGCCTGTAATACTGGGATCTTAATACAAACATTCCTTAGCTCATCTAGGAAATCATAATTAGGCACCATAATTTGTTTCTCTACACCCTTATCAATTTGTAATCTTTCTGGAAAGGGAGGTGTAGAGGTGGATGTTGATGGCTGCTCTAATATAGGAGTTGAAATTATTGGTTCTTTTTGTTTTGATTTTTCAATATTTGGGTATTGAAAAGATGTGCTCTCTTCAAGACTTTTATTTACCCGTAGAGAATCTTCCTTAGATTTGTTTTGCTCTTGTATGATTACAAAAGGTTTCTTCTTTTCAGGTATTCTTCCAGACCTAAGTTGAACAACATTAAAGTCTAAAGGAGTGATCAAATAGGTTGGGAACTGTTGACCTTCTATCATGTATGTGTTCTGAGGATTTTTATTGTTGGGGTTTGGTATAGGTTGGGCAGGTAACTGATTTTCTTTTAGAGGAAATGGTAATGGAAGTGGTGGATTTTGATGTTGTGGAATTTGTTGAAGGTTTTGTTGAAGAGGGAAATTTGGATATGGTGGATAGGATGGTGGATATTGATAATTCTAGGGGTATATTCCATAGGGATTTTGTGTTCCTTGTGTCCAAGTTTGAGATTGAATTTGGAATTGGGGCCAAGGTTGCTGCCAAGAGTTCCAATTTGGTGGGGGTTGATTATACATTTGATCATTGAATCCTTGTGCTTGAGGTCCCTGCCAAGGTCTCCTAGAGACGAAATTGAGAGATTCTGTGGAATTTTTAGGGGTTTCTTCTTGAAAGACAACTTTAAGACCAGGAAGTGAAGGACAACTCTTGGTCTCATGTTTTTCTAAACAAATTGCACAAGTCTCTACTATTTTTTCATCCAAAGGGCACTCTCTCAAGGCATGTTTTTTTCTACATTTGGGACAAAAGATTGCTAAGGCATCAGATTCAGCTTTTTGCTTGTTTTGTAACTTAAGGGTGTCTATTTGTTCACTAAGACTCCCTAAAATGTCATATTTGAATTCATCAAGCATATGTCCTATTTATGCCCTACTTACTGTTCCAGAAGCAGACTTACTTGCCCTTGCAAGAGCAGGGTCTCTTGGTCCTTTTAGAGTTTTATATTTCCCTCTTGAAAGGTTGATACATAATTCAGCTATTTCAGGTAATGTGAGCTGAGATATATCCCCTTTTCCCCTCATATTAAGTATATCTAGCCATTCATCCCTAATTGTCTTTAACAATAGAGCTTTCAAAGTATCTTGGTCTAGGGCAGAAACGTGAAGCTGGGTTACACTTTTGTGAGAATCGGGGCCCGAAATGTTTTTCCAACAATAGTTCGGCCGAAAATTTTTACAAGTTCGGCCGAACTATTACAAAGTTCGGCCAAAATTTCTTATAAAGTTTGGTCAAACTCTAGATTACGTTTACAATGACGGCACACTGATGGTGCTGGCAAACAGAATTTTTGCCGGAGTTTGGAAAACCGGCAAATAAAGTTCGGCCGAACTTTTACTTTTAAAATAGTTCGGCCGAACTATTTTCTATAAATAAATCGCCCGCGAATGTTTATGTTTTACTGTTTCATTGTTCGCGTGTTGTTATTGCGGTTTATCGTGTTCACACTGTTGCTACTGCCGACACCCTGGTGCTCCTGTCGCCGCCCTGTTTCTCCTGCCGTCCGCGCGGGTAAGGCTCGAATTCAGTCTTTTGAAATGTGTTTATGCTCATAACAAGAGGAGAAATAAGTTCCTTCTATTCTATCTTTCACTTTCACGATAATTATGCTAGTACCTTATGCACTGGTATAGAGAATACCTGTATATATATATTGTACAAATGTAGGCTATGAGTTTCGCTTAATAGTGATACTATGCTTCATAAATTTTTTACTTTTTCTTATACTCAAAATATCCCTTCTTATCCCTTCTTAAGGGATAATGGAGGTGCCAAAAGTCTACGATTTGTTTTCCAGAAGGTTCAAACTTGAGAGGAATATTAAATTATCCCTGACATCCTTTTCCATTGGGCTTTAACTCCCTCTAAATAATCTCACTTTTGAACCATGTAATGTTATTTTTTCTTTGTTATTAGTGTTAAAAATAGTTCCCAAAAATGCGTTCTAGTTAACTCCACAAATTTGGCCGACAAAGAGAAGATACCCCACCTTAGCCCAAATGGTATGATGTTTCTCTGTACATGAGGTCTTGAAAATACACCACTTTTTCAAGCCTTTCAGGCAACAACAAGTGTAGAGGATGCGAAACAGTCTACCAAATATTAGGCTCGCCTGCTGCTCTAACAGTCTACGCAGTATCACTGTTTTAGATATTAGGCTCGCCTGCTGGCCGTAACAATCTACCACGTCCAAAAAAAAATAGAGCCTTGTGGGTACCATTCATATTGAGTACTGGAGAGCATCTTTTGATCAAAAACAATGAGTAGTATGCAATTGACAGGCTTGTTGTGCGGATAATAGTCTAGTAAAAAAACGAACCCCTATGGAACAGCATACAAGTGAGTACATGCTCGCTTGAAGAGACATTAGGCTCGTTTGAAAACCATTACTATCTACCACGTCCAAAAATAGAGCATGTGGATACCATTTATATTGAGGACTGTCAAGTCCGTTGAGGAAATTGCAGCAATATTTTTAATAATCCTTGTGATTATATAAGAAACATCAGGCTCACTTGCAGGTTAATACAGGCTCGATTGAGTACTACAGAAAACACAGACAACATATTTTGTTGGAAATATTTGCCTCCCTTCTTGACTGGAATGTTGGAAACCTGCTCTGTCTTGAAACCCCTTTTTGGAGTCTCTCTCTAGCTAGAACTGCACCTACACTATGCAACTAGCCAAAAAACAGATTTGAAATATTTGACAAATTTTTTATATAATTGAAATTCAAAAACAGATTATTTTCTCCAAGTTTTAATTGTTTAAAATATGATTGTTTAAAACTGAAAGATTTTTTTTCTTGTATATTTGAAGCTCTCCATTATTATATAAAATGATTTTATGCTTGTATATTTTTATGCTCTTTGCCATATAGTAATGTCAGTATATGAAGTTTTAAATTGTTTTTATTATTTTTATTATATGTTGGATGTGATTTTGATTGAAAATGCTTCTTTTTCATTTATTAATTAAAAAAAATTATTAGAAAAATTATTTCTTTAAGCCTTGGAATTTCCAATCAAAATTAGAAAATGTTTTTATATCTAGAAACTATTTATGAAAAGTTTAATATTGTTTGATTTTCTCTACCATGTCTTTTTTACATATATCTAGAATAATATTATTTGTAGTTTCCGGTTTTTTGTAACATTTTACTACCATAATCAAAATCTATAGAAATAATAATCTAACATTATAATATCTTGAAATGGAGCTAGCCAACTCAAATATAGTATTGCAAATCCCTGACTAAGTTAGATGAGGAGGCTATGTATTACTTAGTATTGTATCCATATTGGGGCTGCAAGTTCTATGGGTTCAAAAGAACACTTGCAAACAATTTTTTTTCCATATGACCTCTCTTTTTCATAGATAAATTTAATTCTTTTAGCCATTATGGAATTGAGAAAAATACATCCTAATAGGCCAATAAAAAGCCTTAACAACGAATTAAACATGAACAACTATTAAATATGGGTAAACAAGTAGCATGAAAACAAACAACTAAATCACCAAGGCTAGTAGTGATAAATAATAAACATTCTAGGATACATAAAAATTCCATGAAAATAATTTTTTTACCTAAAATCACTAGATGGTGAGGCCCACAGCAACAACTGCAAAAGCAATGCAATATAACCAATAAAACTACACCAACAAAACATATGGTCTTGAATGAGGTTTTGGACTCTTTAGATATAAATGTACACCATGGCAATGTATCTTAAATAAAACTTTAATCCATGTGCTTAACCTTAACATTGACACAAATGGAATACAATTTTACTCATTTCTTTATGATAGAAAAATATTCGGATGAGTATTACCCACATATCCGAAGTCAAAAGGGATAGATTAAAAAGGGATTCTCTGGTCATCTATAAAAGATAAATTAAAGAAGCATGACATGACATATTAGTAATATAAATTAGATATGCGTACCAATTATGTTCATATAACACAACAAATAGATGATTCAATACAAATGTCACATAGAAGTCATATTTATCTCATGGGCCTTAAACTTAAATTATATATATCTAGCATTACATTAAGCTATAGGAGATAAATCAAAGAAGCATTTGAATGTAAATTAAACATGTGTAATAATTATGTCCTTTAGTTCAATAAATAGATAATAATTTGCAAATGCCATATCTAAGCTATATTTCATTTAAGTAGCTTTCAATTTAAAATTATATCTAATGTTAAATTATATAAAAGAATAACAGTAATTCAAACTTCAAAATAATATTTAGAGTTGGTATAAAATGTGACATAATTTTCCTGCGTGGAAAAACATAGTTACTGAGAGTTCAAAACTCATGCATTTGAATAGAAAGTGGGTATACGAATGAGCAAGTAGATTTTTTGTAGAAATGAGAAAGTGAAGGTTGATAGAGAGCCACACAAAATTGAAAATTCATACCTTACCAAAATTGTTAGATCCTTTTAAAGAAAACATATTTAATCAACTTTCATTGAAATATATGATAAACTCAACCCAATTTTATGAAAAGTAGTATACCATTTTTTACATAATTTCACATAATACAAATAGATATAAATTTTAATTAAGTATTGTTATAAAGATTTAACTACCCATCAAGAGATGGCCAAGTGATTGAGACAAGGCATCATCACAATAAAAAACCAAGTACAAATTGTAGTAATCCTAGAATCATGCTTTACATGAGGTAAAATTGGGGAACTCATGACTTGTACTATAGATAAAAAAACATTTACCCTTACAAAAAAATATATGATAAAAATTGACAAACTACATAAGCTTAAGCTTAAGGGGATATAATCCTTCTTGCCTTCCATATAGATAATGAAAATGATTGTTCCGAGTCTCATGTTGCTTCTCATGTTATTTTATAAACCTTGATTGGAAAGAAAAATAGGAGGGCAGAAATGTAAGAAATATAAAACATAATGAAACACAACGTAAGAAATAGAGAACATAATGAAACACACACATAAATATCTCTAGACAATGAACACAATTATTTTCCTAGGAAATCATTATATGGGAGACAAGCAACCCTAAAAAGTAATGATGCTCTGGACTCCTTTTTCAATAGGAAATCCTTATGGAAGAAAAACAACACTAAAATGTAAACATGCTCTACTCTCTCTTTTCTGGTATGGAAAATATGTGAGTACAAAGAAAGAGGTAATCTCTCTAGAGTTAGCTAGGACTTTTAGCATGTAAGGTTGCTATAAAAACTTAACTTCATACATTTTTTCTCTCTAACTTCACACTCCTAGTTGTATTATCAACTATGGAACAAAATACAATAACACAAAATGGAACTCTTATTCTTCCTAGTGGCCAAGTATTTAACCTAGTGTGATAGCCAACTAGGTGTAAGATTTGACTCTGTCAACCATTAATGAGGTTTGTGATTTTAGACCTTTTAGAGTCTTTTTAAAATTCCACATGTAGCTAGCTTTCCATGCATGAGTAATGGGGCTAAGATGTCATTCTCTCGTACCATGGTGGTCAACATGATAGGTCAACTTACTAAAGGCATAACTTTTGAATGAACTTCGTTTGATGTTTTTCTTGCACCGTTGGATATGTCTTTAAGTGTAGAATAATGGTCAATATTTTGGCACAAGGGATAATCGTTTGACCCCCAGAAATGTCATTTAATGCCTCAAAATGACTCCAAAAGGTTTTAAACCCCAATTCTCCACCCACTATTAAAATGAACCTACAAGTTGATTCTTTAAATTTTTTCACTCTATAAGCATCAAAATATATGACAAATAATATAATTATCCAATCTAGATCATTATTTAATAATTTGTTAAAATTATGAGTAAGATATACATAATGGAATTTAAATTAATAGCATTAATTCATTGAACACCCTTGTACATGTTCCTTGTTGATACTTTGAAAGTAATACTTTTTGAAAAATAATTTGTTTATGGATTCTATTTTCCACATTCTCTCAACCATATCAAAAACCTTCTTATAATATTTGAAATCGAAGGTCTTTCCCATACCAAAGTATGTTCTTTTAAAACATGTTTTCTTGGTGATATGGGTGATTTAGAAATGATTGGGAGAGCGAAATTCCTTGAATTTAATACATGTAAAATATGTTTGGTTCATGCCACTAAGCCAAGAATTTTAAATTCAACTGACTTTTAATATAACCAACTAAATCTTGCAAAAAATGAATAAAACAATTTATGTTAGGGTTGTGGATTTAGGCATTGAAACAACACACCATGATATTTCAAATTTAAAAATAATGGTTTGATTCCTAGGTAGCTCAGAATCCTATTTGTTTTCAAAATAAGGATGCACTCCCATTTGATTCTCATGATTAGGTTGTAATCATGAGGCTCTCGCTCAAGAGTGGACCTTCACAAAATCTTGTGACGTCTTGTCACAAACAAAACCATCAAACTGAAAACACATCATGCAAGAAACATAGCTCGCTGACATATATCATTTTTCTCCTTCAAAGAAAAAAAATTCACATCATGTGAATATCTCCATGTACTCTTACATATTGGTGTACAAAAACATCAACCAAACACAAATCGACAAAACATGCCTCTTCAAACAACTGACTCTCAAGTCAAATAATAGAGCTCAGGTACAAATTTCCAGATTTGTTGCATTTAAGTGTGTCAACGTAACTCTACTTTCAACGTCTTGCTTCATGCAACATGCACCATACTTTGAATTTGTAAAGAAATTAATGAAACATCAAAATACATGTAAGGCCTTAATTGGAGAAGAAATCTAACCATCTGTTAGCAAACCATTTCAATGGCGCATCTTTTAGCTGCATTTCATCATGTGAATCATCTTGACCTTCATCGATTATGGAATCTTCTTTTCCATTATTTTCGTTATCTCTTTCCACCTCCTTCAAATGTTGTGGATGACTTGTTGGATACAAAGTCCAACACTTGTCGACAAGGTGACTTTTCTTATGGCAATGAGTAATAAACAATTGCATCTTATTTTCAACATCATTTTCCTTGTCCAATGGGCCTTTGATTTTTTGCCTCATTTATTTAGAAAGTTTCAATGTGCATGGATACCTTCTTCCAACATCTATAAACATTATGATTATTCAAACCACAAAAGGAACATGTGCAAGTTCTTTTATATATCTTATATGAATATTTACCATGTTTATCATAATCAAAAGCAATTTGATTAAAGGCAAATTTACACCTTGAACATTCACCATTGTGGCCTTCTTGAGGAGGTGAATTTGATGAGGTAGTGGCTCTCCTCTGAATACTAGAAATGAATGAACAATGACTAGATAGAGCTTTCAACATCCTCTTCTTTTACATTCTCATAGTTGCATGTTTATTAACTTCTTCTTGCAAAGTGGGTGTCAAACTTTTCCATTCATCATGAACACAAACTTTTGAAGCTTGAGGTAATGAACACGAAATAAAATTCCTTCTTGGAATAGCTTCATGTGCCTCCTTGGCTTTGGAGCATTCTCCATCATGTTTTCCATGGTTAAGACCCAAATAATTAGGCCCTTCCTCAACAACATTTGGCTCAACTATGCCTTGTACATGTTTGCCTTTAACCCTTTACTTTCATAGCACATTTTCATCAAAAATTTGGACTTTATTCCTCTATTGTGTCTCTCAAAAGCACATACACATTCATTTTGAGAGGAAATTGAAGACAGAAACCAATAGCTAATTCTTCTAGCATGGACCTTAATGTATCAAGACTTAGCAACCTTATATGCATAATTTTTTCTAGCATGGACCTTAATGTCATAGCCTTCTTTTGCCTAAAATGAAAGCAAATTTCCTTGAAATTTGGCTTGCGACATTCATAATTCATGCTCATGGAACATGATTGTGTTGCAATTGTGATAACATCTGTTGTATGCAGAAGCTAATAAAAAATGATCGAAATTGACATTTTTGCTCTGTTTTTTTGAAGATTTAAGGAAAATTACACCAAGTAGCTTCCAACTTCATATGTTTGGTTCATGCCACTAAGCCAAGAATTTTAAGTTCAATTGACTTTTAATATAACCAACTAAATCCTGCAAAAAAATAATAAAACAATTTATGTTAGGATTGTGGATTCAGGGATTGAAACAACACACCATGATATTTCAAATTTAAAAATAATGGTTCGAGTCCTAGGTAGCTCAGAATCCTATTTGTTTTCAAAATAAGGATGCACTCCCATTTGATTCTCATGATTAGGTTGTAATCATGAGGCTCTCACTCAAGAGTGGACCTTCCCAAAATCTTGTGACGTCTTGTCACAAACAAAACCATCAAACTGAAAAACACATCATGCAAGAAACATAGCTCATTGACATATCATTTTTCTCCTTCAAAGAAAAAAAATTCACATCATGTGAATATCTCCATGTACTCTTACATATTGGTGTACAAAACCATCAACCAAACACAAATTGACAAAACATGCCTCTTCAAACAACCGACTCTCAAGTCAAATAATAGAGCTCAGGTACAAATTTCCATATTTGTTGCATTTAAGTGTGTCAACGTAACTCTACTTTCAACATCTTGCTTCATGCAACATGCACCATACTTTGAATTTGCAAAGAAATTCATGAAACATCAAAATACATGCAAGGCCTTAATTACATAAGAAATCTAACCATCTGGTAGCAAACCATTTCAATGGTGCATCTTTTAGCTGCACTTGATCATGTGAATCATCTTGACCCTCATCGATTATGGAATCCTCTTTTACATTCTTGTTGTTATCTCTTTCCACCACCTTCAAATGTTGTGGATGACTTGTTGGATACAAATTCCAACACTTGTCCACAAGGTGACCTTTCTTATGGCAATGAGTAATAAACAATTGCATCTTATTTTCAACATCATTTTCCTTGTCCAATGGGCCTTTGACTTATTGCCTCATTTATTTAGAAAGTTTCAATGTGTATGGATATCTTCTTCCAACATCTATAAACATTATGATTATTCAAACCACAAAAGGAACATGTGCAAGTTCTTTTATATATCTTATGTGAATATTTACCATGTTTATCATAATCAAAAGCAATTTGATTAAAGGAAAATTTATACCTTGAACATTCACCATTGTCGCCTTATTGAGGAGGTGAATTTGATGAGGTAGTGGCTCTCCTTTGAATACTAGCAATGAATTCAATGACTAGATAGAGCTTTCAACATCCTCTTCTTTTACATTCTCATTAGCTGCATGTTTATTAACATCTTCTTGCAAAGTGGGTGTCAAAATTTTCCATTCATCATGAACACAAACTTCACAACCTTGAGGTAATGAACACGAAATAAAATTCCTTCTTGGAACAGCTTCATGTGCCTCCTTGGCTTTGGATCATTCTCCATGTTTTCCATAACCAAGACCCAAATAATTAGGCCCTTCCTCAACAACATTTGGCTCAACTATGCCTTGTACATGGTTGCCTTTAACCCTTTACTTTCATAGAACATTTTCATCAAAAATTTGGACCTTATTCCTCTAGTGGGAAGGGGTTTGTGTCAAGATTTAAGTGTATTTTGTGAGAAATTTACGAGTTAATTAGCTTTTAAAAACTCGTGTACAAATAAAATGCAAAATTTTTATTTAGGAAATTTTTTTCCCTCAATCCAGATTTCGATCATTGGACATGTAAGAGGAAGAAAGAGGGAATTCACTTTTCAAATTCTAGACCTTGTCTAAACCAAAATAAACTAGAGGTTTGGTTTTCAAATACATTCACTTATTTGGAAAAGTTCTAGCTTCCAAAATTCCATATGTCAATCTACCTCCCAAGAAATACATTTAGTACACCACTGGTTAGTTTTTTGTCTTCCTATATTCTTTATCAACCTCTTCTAGTGATTCTTGAAAGGTGGATACTTAAATCCTTCCTAAAAATTTGAGCTCTAAAATGAGATTCCAAGCCTAATTTCATAAAAAGTAAGTTGGGGATGATCACATTGACTTGCTTGATGACATGTCTATGAAGATTAACTACCTTGAACTATTTTTTTTGCGTAGGGAAAGAGACACATTCCCATGTCTGAGCATGAAAACATTCTTTGATATTGTTAATGCCTCTAGTGTTTACTTCTACAAGTTCTATAGGCAGAGTCTGTAAAGGGCCAGGTAGCCTCTGGATCTCATATTTTATGAAAGGTAACATATCTAGTAAATGCCCCTACAGTCAATCTCTGGAATGGATCTAAATAGAAGTTCTTCATTTTAATATCCGTAAAACACAACAACTTTAAGGTAAACTATGTACATGTGTCATTTCTCCCACAAACTAAAGTGTATAAGTAGTAAATTTGATACCAAGTGTGTTCCCGCCATGTAAAGCGCAATTCGGTGAAGTTATCATTTTTATAATATCTTTTTCGATTAAATTTAGTTGAACACGCATGATCAATTATTGCTTTGAAAGTTGTGTTCTACATAATTTGTGTACACTAAATTACAAATTGATTTTTTGAAATCTATTTTGTGTAAATGTCGACCAATAGATATATATCATGGAGGATGAACAACGAAGATCAGCCGAATCCCATATGGAGGTTTAGGGATCGGGGAATGTTCACGGTATTTAAATATAATCTTAAATCTCCATACATGTGTGTACATATGGAATTGATTTTTTTATTAACTTTGTGAGTTAAATTAGTTGTTAATAAGTTTCATATTTTAATTTTTAGGAGGTAAGAGGAGAAGGGTTTCAACTCCATCCATGGAGCGTGGCCAAGGTTCAACCGGTCGAGGTATGATTGGTAGCAGGTTGTGGGAAGGGGGTGATATTTATTCCCCCGAAGGCCAATCAACCGCTGCTAGTTCTCAACAGGGTCATTGTGGGTCTGGTTCTCAGCAACGTCATTCTGGGGCTGGTTCTCAGCAGGGTCATGTTGGATAAGATGTTAACCAACAACATCAAGGTTGCCATCAATTTCAATATTTTTTCATTAAATTTGTAAAACGTTTTTTACACGTGTTTTTTCTAATATACGAAATTATATATATATTGATGCAGAGGCTGAAAATGTTCGAGCCAATGGTCAAAATAGACGCAGGGCAGTGTGCTACATTCAAGAAGAAGGCTGTCAACCCAACACAACTTATCCGGCTGAGATTACTGATATACCATGGGAAACCAACATGGCGGAATGCACCTTACAAAGGTGTTAAAGCCTTCATGCAAAATTGCAAAGAGATCTCGTGGCTTTGTCTCTACCTGCTGAGAGTAGACAAAGCCTTGAAATAGTTACCAATTCATTGGGTGAAATGGTAAATGTGTACAGAAATTTGGGGCCAACAACTGATTCGTTTGTAGAACTGATGAGAAAGAGAAAAGAAACAGTGGTAGGTCCCGATAAATGGAAGGACATAAAACAGAAAGTTACAAGAGCAGAGGCCAAGTCAATGTTTAATTATAAGGAAGGGCCAAAAATAAAAATGTTGAAGGTGGAGTATTTCAAGCACCTAGACAAAGCTAGTTATTTGTATGATCGACATCTTGCGGCCTTTGGAAGGCTTCCATGGAACGATGAGGTTCCTGTTTATTTTGCACAAATGTTTTATGCAGAATTTTTTTTGGGTATGAAACCCAACTACAATGACCTTCCTTCAGAATTTTTTGGCCCGGGGAGAGGTCGATTATATCAACATAAGGGCGCTAAGCGAGATGTGGAGTTGCCTCGCCCTGAGCCGCCATTGGTGAGTCGACCGTTTCGAGTCGAAACTCTACGATCAGAGATGGATGCGACTTCTCAAATAAGTCGAGAAGCAAGAGATGTTATGATCGACAATGTTCATAGCGGATTGAGTGGAGTCGATCTTTGTTTAAATCGACAAAGAGCACGTGAAAATGCACGTGCCAATTTTGTTTATCATACACATGAGGAGATTTACAACATGAATGTTGAAGATCTCCGAACATATGCAATAAATTTTCGCAATGGTCTGCAAGACCTATTTTTTCATGAGGAAGAGGGCACCGAAATGGTATGTGTTAGTGACCTTAGGGTTTGAAATTATTTTTACATATACATGTGTACAATTTGTAATAAATACATGTGTATGTACATGTATACATTTCTTTGTATGTGTACATTAATTTAACAAAAATGTATGATTATATGTTAAAACACCATTTGCAGTTCTCACACATGATGCGTGACGAAAATGTTAATATCACATTCAGGACCTCTGGTTCAAACAATGCAGATGGGTCTGACCATCAAGATATGTTGGCAAATGTTAGTGTTTTTTAAGTGACTTTAAATAAATAATTGTTGCCACACATGTACATGTATGTATATATATAATTTGATAAAATGTTTTAACAGGTACCGATTCCGTTTGATGTTTTTGGGATGGCGGTACCTTCTTCTTCCTTAGGAGATATACCTTCTACTTCATTGGGAGATGAGCCACAAGTATGGACAATTTTTCACAAGTTTAAAATTTATGTTTAAAAGTTATATATATATATATTCTACCTCAAAAAGTTCCATTAAAAATTGAGATATATATATATATATATATATATAGAGAGAGAGAGAGAGAGATCTATATTTTGAGTTATTTAAAAATTTTTGAATTTAGATTCCTATAGAAGATTTCTTTAATCCGGGGACTCTAGCGACGGAGATAGGAACATCCACAACATTTGAACAAGTTGTCTTTAGTTCCTTTTTTTAATATTATTGAAAATAAGTTTATATATGTACACGTGCATTTTCATTTGAAAGTTTTTAATATATATATATATATATATATATTTAACTGTACATGTATATTGTACAGTTTACCAGTGCTACAGATGTTTCTATGGGAGAACCTGTTCATCAAATGAAGAGAGAACCTTACGAGGTATTGCATGATTTTTTTGTTATATTTTGTTTTTTACATGAAGTTTAGATATATATATTCTCATTCATTTTTAAAACATCAAATTTTAATGTTCAAGTACATGTGCATTGTGTATGTAGGTTTCCTATTTACAGGATAGGGCGCGGACTGAGACCCTAGTAGGGAAGACGCTAGATCCTCCATTTGATGGACATGATTTACAGTAGATTTGATTTCAAAATTTAGATGGTTTTAAAATTTGTTAAACTTGATACAATTTGATACTTGTGAGATTTACAATTTTTGGACATATTTTATTACATTGTTATTATATAATTTGTTTTATTTAATTTTTGGATGGTTTTAGTACTTTTGGCATGTGAATGTGAAGTAATGTTGTCATCTGATCTACATTTGGCATGTGATATTTAATGTTAAATGTTTTTGTTGGATAGTTGAATTATAATTGGCATGGCATGTGAAGCTTTTAAAAATCAAGTTTTGGATGGTTTCAATCTACATTTTGCATGTGATATTAATGAACTTTAAATGTTTAATGTTTTAATGTTGCACAATATATAATCAAAAGGGTTTTAAAACTTAAAGTTTTGGATGGTTTCAACCTACATTTGCACATGTGGTAAATTGAAATTATGTTACTTGTAACAAGACAATCCCCATTGATTTCATCGTATATGTTGATTTCTGATTTGATATAATTGCATGTATGATGGTACATTACTTGTAAATTCATTGGATTAATAGTGTTCATTTATTTCAGTGTAAGCGCAAAAAATTATTGACAATGTAGAACAATTTTTGTGTTATAATAATTAAACCTAATAATATTGGAGAGCAAGAGAGACAAGGTATGGTGTTTACTACAAGAGTTCGAGCTAAATATTTAAATGGTTTATGATTTATGATTTTTACTTTCTTTTTAATATAATCGATACAGAAAGATGACAAAACTAATAAGGGTGACAATAAGAATAGAAGAAGAAAATAGTTTAAGATTGATCACAATAAATGCTATTTGTAAGTGATTAAGTGATTGTACATTCTAATTATTCACATTCTATCATTCAATATTACTACATTGTCACTTCACATTCAAAAATTTTATTTGATCATTTTCCATTATTAAAGTTATTCTACAATATTTATCATCTCAACAAATTGAGGTAACTAAGAAAATTTAAAATTAAAATGACTTGATAAATCTCAAACATATTTAGCATATTTAAAATGGTTTATCGATAGTTTTTCCTTCGTTTCACACGACTGAAACCAACCTAGCTCCATCTTAACTACGGATCTATCAAGCGCCGAGAGGGATCAAATCTCTCGAGGTGCAAACCTTTGCTCAAGTTTTGCACTCAAAAAAGAGGTTTGTACCTCTAGATATTAGATCCCTCTCGGCGCTTGATAGATCCATAGTTATGATGGATCTAGGAAAATAAATTTCTAAAAATAAGTAAGGGAAAATCAGCATAGGAAACAATTAGGAGTAGATTTAGGGCATAGGGAACAATTAGGAGTAAATATAGGAACATGTGATAGTTGGGTGAGATAAAATCATATTTTAATAAAATAATGGGAATTTGTAGGAGAGACAAATGGTGGATATGACATGTATTTTGGTGAATAATCAAATTTACGGAATTAAACAATTAATTATTTTTTATGTGAAAACAAGATTCACACCTAATCCTCACCTAAAAGACTAAATTAAACACATTTTTATTAAGGGGACGGGGAGCTTTCTAGGTTTTGAGCTCCCCATTGTTAGATGAGTGTCGTAATGGCATTCCATGTATTTTTGTGAGAACTTATGATATTGTGATATTCTAATTACGAAATAGTGATCTTGAGTACATGCTGGATAATGTAGTAGATAGGAAATTTTTGATAAGGGGAGATTAGGGATGTGACCAAATTCCTATCAGCGAAATTTTTTTTCTTCACCTTCCTATAACTCCATTGTAGCTTTGGGGGCCAAAGGTAAGAAGAGTACCTTGGAATTTCTTTGGTGAAAAACCAAGTAGGTCACCAACTTTGGTCTAGTGCATTGGAACTCATTAAATAATTGGTCATTGGAGCTGCTTCAAGCTAGGAGTGAGCATCGTCACTAACCTACATTGAATATTTTACACTCCCTAGGGTAAATGATACTTTAAATTGATTGACAGTCTAAGACTTTCGAATTTTTTTGAATGCCAAATGATCTTACAAAGCTAGTATTTATAATATCCTAGTAGGTCATTCGGTGACAACTTTTACCGAAAACTTGAAACAAAGAGAATCTATCCTTGGCTAGGACATCATGTAAGATGTCTGCCAGAAACAGTAAAATTGTACTTAAAAGCCGAGATTCGGGCAAGTGGGGACAACCACTTGTTATCTCGTCCCTTGGAGGCTAGGCCATATGGGGACCGAATCTAACCTTACAAAATAAAGTGAAATAATGAAATTACACAATGTAGAGGCAAATATATATGTATCACTATAAAGTAAAAAATAATATCACTCTGAGAATATATATATATATATATATATATATATATATATATATATATATATATATATATATATATATATATATCCAATACATATAACATTTTTCATCAATGCACATGTATAGAAAAAATACTTTCAGTTGATACTAGAGCACGTGCTTGTACCCAAACAATTTGTAACATGTGCAAACCACAAATAACACAAGCAGATCAATTTTTAGTTGAGTACTGAAAGTTCTAAAACATATTTAATCCATATAAGAACATGACACTTCATCAAACTTAAAGGGATCATCCTCAATAATCCGTTCATGATCGGATTTTGACATTTTCCATTTCTTAATTTTCGATTTTTTCTTTGATTGAACTTCTATCAACTTTATGCATGTTGCACACACCAAGTGACTATATTGACAAATTATGGAATCAGGTTCATAGTCTTCAAAGTAAACAAAGTCTCCACTTTGACGAGTTTGTTTGAAAAAATAACCTTTCAGTATAATAGACCCTCTGTCATACTGAAATCTGTGATCATTATAGTCTTGTAATAATTTCATTTTTCGTTCAGTGCAACGCATCAAATAATACTTCACATTTTCATCATTGTCAATAGGTGCAATTACAACAAAAACATCTCCTGCACAATAAAATAAATTTAACATTTAATTATGCATATTTAAATTTATTTCCAGATCTTTAAATCATTAGAAAGTAATTCAAATGTTACCTTCTCTAACAAGATCAGAAACTTGATCACCATCGGATGATATTGTAGTTTCCTCTGATTGCATTTCTTCAAACATTGCAACAGACATTTTTCCCTTTGTATTTAGCTCTGTATGTTTCCAATCGTTCACATACATTTTGTTTTCACAAACGTCATTGGATTTTGTATTGTCTATGCAAACATCACAAAAACAAGAATATTTTCTTTTATCCAATGCAAATACATTTGTGGACAACTTTGTTTGAATTGAATGCAATTTTTGAGTTCCTTTTATTGTTTCAACGTCATTTCCAATTGATCTATCTACGTCTCCGATTCCAATATGCCAGGAAAACCTTTATATGGAAAATTAGAAAAAGAATTTGTAAATATGATATCAAAATACAATTAAAAATAATCGTTGCATGATAAATGTACAATGTTTAAAATTAGATTTCCAATATAAATTAAATTGAATGTACCTTCACACTTCTCTTGATGGGTTTTTCTCATGGCTTAGAGCAGCGATGCACCATTGAACAACTTCTTCAGCGTTCACAAGTCGGCGTGCAGAGTGGTTCATTTGATATCTTCGAAGTACTCATTTTATGCATGATCCTGCACCGTCATGTTCTCCTTTTCCATGGCCAGTTTCAAAGAAATTCCAACAATGTTTAATGCATGTTTTCTTATGAAGACAACACAACCAAAAGAATGATCGTGCAGATTTGAATTGACCTGCGCATCCATCTGACCATATCCAATGTTCATTGAATGTTATTCCATGATCTTTCAATGAATCATAAATTCTTCCAAAACAATGTTGTACAAAACATGTATCATGTGTACGATCGTCATTGATATAAAAGTGATATTCTTTAATTATATGTCGATTTTCACTCGTGCTTTCTATATGATCGACATTTTGTTCAGCATGTCTATATAGAATATGGACGAGCATGGAGACTTGGTTAGAATGATAGTATTCACTCTGAATTTCTTTTTGTGGAACAAATGTGTAGTTTTCTGCAAAATCAATCACTGACAAAATGGTCCCTGGTGGAAAAACTTCACGAGATTTTTTGAATTGCAAGTATTGCCATCGAGCTCTATGGGAATGCTTGGTGTATTTGTAAATTTCTGCCTCAAACTTTCTCAAAAATTCTATCAGAAAAATTTCGTCTTCTCATAATTCGATTCTTTTAACACTATTTTCACCTTGAATCGATGTACCGATATATTCATATCTCTTCCATTTCACTTTCATGTTGGACAATGATTGATCATTTATATCAATACGATATTTGTTTTGAAATTTAGTCAAATTTCCACAATCATCGCATTTTTTACCACCAACACATTTTCTTTTGTAAAATAGTTCATCGCTTTCTCTTTCACATAGAATTTGAGATATGAATTCACGGATAGTGGAAGGAGGAGGTGAATCCTTCCATAATGTTCTACCGAAATCAAGAAATGTGTCATAATATAACTCAAATTCCACATGATAACGACAACAACAAGTGTCGCGTACGGTGATAGGTTTTACATACCATGGTTTTTGTTGAACAAAAGCACCGAGTGAAACATGAATTTGACGATTCTCTTTTTTGAACTTGTTGAATAACTCTATCTGAGTGGTTTCCAAGAGATGTTTTTCATGTTCTTCGTACTGATTTCGTGCTATTCTTCTTCGCATCACATGTCTTGCAGTTGGTGAAACACGCGAATTGTTCTTCCAATATTCATATATTATTTTTTTAACATCTTCTCCAAGTCTATCTTTGTATGGTTTCCTACAAATAGCTCTCCAACAAGCGAGTTCATCATTTACATCTATTTGCAGTCGAAATTTTCGATGTTTGTGCAGAGTTTTTCGTGAGGTTCCCAGTGCTCGTGCCATAGATGTTATCAAACGATTCTCTTGAGTACTTAGTGAAACTATTGCCATATGTATTCCTCTACGTATATTTGAAACATCTTTATCTCTAGATCTCTTAATTGACGTTATAGCACTACTCATATTTTTTATCACCTCTTCATTCATTTTTTTATCTTTGGTTGATTTTCGAATACCCAATAGTGTCATCGCTTCTTTTAATTTCCTTAATGATAGGAGACCTTTCAACATTTGAGCATGAACTGTCACTTGCTCATTTAAGAAATACTCTTCAAAAATGCGGTTGACATGATATCGTATAACATGGTCAGGTTTTTTATCTCCATATGTGTGAGTGTCAACATTTTCTAACATCTCATTATCGATAGTGATTTCATCTGTACATATTCGAAAAAATAGTACATATTCAATAAATCACTAAATTAATAACTATGTCAATAAATATTAGGAAAAATTTAAATATATCAATAGATCATAATATTTACATTTACATACCCGCTTCAATTTCTGCTTGAGGTTGATTTTCTTCTTCAATATTTTGAGGAGTATCTCTGTCTGTTTACATTAAACAAAATATTTTTCAAACCAGTTCATCAAATAAAAATTAAGCTTCACATTTTACATTAGGAAAATTTTAAATATATCAATAGATCATAATATTTACATTTACATACCTGCTTCAATTTCTTCTTGAGGTTGATTTTCTTCTTCAATATTTTGAGGAATATCTCTGTCTATTTACATTAAACAAAATATTTTTCAAACTAGTTCATCAAATAAAAATTAAGCTTCACATTTTACATTGGGAAAATTTTAAAAATATATCAATAGATCATAATATTTACGTTTACATACCTGCTTCAATTTCTACTTGAGGTTGATTTTCCTCTTCAATATTTGAGAGGGCTTCTAACTTTCTTTTGTGAGATTGTCTCGTTTCTTCTCTACGTGCCTCAGGGTCTCTTTTTCGATCATATTTTCTCACACAAGTTCTTCGATTTCCCATGATAATAGGGTATGAAGTTCAAAAAATTTCCTTCAAAAAATTAGACAATAACTCAATTACAAAAAATATCACAAAAGATTTAATTTTAAAAAAATCAATGTAAATTTTTTGTAAAAAATACATACTCCAATCCAAAACACACACTTTAAAAAATTCGAGAGAAAAATGTTTTATAAAAATGAAACGAAGTTCAAAAGATTTACTTCAACTCAAAACACATGCATACCTCCAAGAAATGTCTTCCAAAAAATCAATTTGCTTCCAAGAAATGTTCTTAAACCCAGAATTTGAAGAAACTTCCAAGAAATGTCTTCCAAAAAATCAATTTGCTTCCAAGAAATGTTCTTAAACCCAAAATTGTGAACCCAAACCAAGATCTTTGTAAAATGAGATGAAGTGTGCGAAATGTGCGAAAATTGTGAATCATTTCGCGGCAATTTATATTGACGCGAAATGTGTTTTAGTAGGGGGCTCCGCAAAAGTTTCCGGCCGACGGAGAGTTATACAATAGTTTGGCCGAACTTCTGATCAAAAGTTTGGCCGAACTATTAAGACGTTAGATTTAACGACCCTTAAGCAGAAAACATAGTTCGGCCGAACTAACGCGTCACCAATTACGCAAAAACCAGGCTCTGAAAACGGTTCTGCAACTTTGGACTGATTAAACTCCATGAAATGTTGTTAATTAACTATCGGAACCAAGACAAGCATTTTCAGAATTGAATCTACTTTCAGGAAATATAACTTTTATGGAATTTTATAAACGTTTATTAATTTTAATTATTTTTCTAATAAAATGGGTGCAAACAATTTCTGAGGGTCATTGTGATTCAGTGAAATCAAAATTTTGTATCTCCCAAAAAACATTGTAAAAAGAATTGAAAAAATTATGGGGCATTACATTGGTCCGTCGTCTCTAATGGGTAGCTTTTAGATTTTTATTTTATAACTTATATGTTAAGAAATTTCTTGCGACGCGAAACATATCCAAAATACGTAGTTTTTCGTATTGGACCAGTTCAAAAAATTCTAGTAATTATGATATGCATCCATTGGCTTTGCAAATATGATGAAAACAAAGTAGACTCTCTCTAGATTGTTGTAACAAATTTTGTTTTTTCAAAAACACAAATTTTCAATGAATACAACATTGCGTCATAACATGACTTCTTATGAATCCTTTGATTGTTAAGAAACACACACTCAAAGAAACGCTAAGTTGACATATCAAATCTGCATAAAAAAGTTTCAAAAAATAAGTAATAGAAATCTAACAAAATTTCTCATTTTTTCTCTCTTGATGTTATAGTTAAATCTTTCCAACAAATCTTCCAGATTTTCATCCTCTTTTTGTACCATTTTGAACACTTCCTCCTTATGGTTGATTGGCATACAGTAATCCAAATACCTCTCTAGAAATGATTGTTTCATATCTTCCCATGTCCTAATATAACTATTGATTAAACTCATAAACCATTTTAATGCTGCTCCTTTCAATGTTGAAGGGAATAGTTTAAGTTTTTGGGCATCTTGTAAGTAATCATAGGTTCTACATAGGACTTCAAATTCAAATAGGAAAGTTTCAGGATCTTCACTTTTGAGTCCATAAAATTTTGGAAGGACAGAGGGTGAAATATTTTTCATAGTTGCATTGGTTTCTTCATCTATTATAGGAAACCCAAAAGAGCTTCCAATTTCCCTTCTACCTCTTCCTCTACCTCCTTCTTCACCTCTACCTACTTCTCCTTCTGCACCTCTACCTCCTTCTCCTCTACCTCTACCTCTACCTCCTCCAAATAGTGTATGTTCTCCATTAAAGACTCCTCCTCCCCCTTCTTCTGCAATGGTAGATTCTTCTTCCTCACTAGGAATCTCTAATTCTTCAGCTGGGATGTGTTCTCCTGTGGAAGTGAAAAAGGTTATGTCTCTAGTTGGGGTCCTTGGATCTTCTTCTATGACAACTTTAGTAGATGAAGTGGGAGATCTCTATGATGGAATATCTGATCTTAGGACTTCTATAAGTCTATGATCAGTATAGTATGGAATGTGGGTTTGAGTTGGAGGTGTGCTGCCTATTGGTCTTGGTGGGACGAGTGGTGTTCTGGGAATCAAGCTTTCGCTTCTTATAAATCTAACCCTTGGGTCTCTTTCTCTACGCATATCATTGTTTTTGGGAGGTAGGAAATAAGGCTAACTAGTTACACTTCCCCGAAAATGGCGCCAAAATGTTTTGTCAATTCAGTGTTTCTGAATTGATATCATAAATCATCGACCAGGGCTAGTAAACTGTTGAAGTGAAGTGCACCATATGTGCCTAAGTATCCTCTTCCTACTTCGTTGTGTTTAGTGTTTTTCTGATGTTTTTGGTTTTATGTGTTAATGTTATTTTATGCTAAGGGGGAAAAACTAAATTAATAGCAAAGAGGAAGAAAAGGAAATGTGACTGAATGCACTAAAACAGAATTTAATTGCAAGATCTATTCTAAATAGAAAAATGCTAATTCATGGATTGTAAAGCTGTTAAGAAAGTAACTCATAACATTAAACTTAGTCCAATTCGTTTCATTAGAGATATATTGGAACAAACTGAGAAAAGGATTAGTTCTGGTGTGATGAGGATCTCCTAGAAAAAAATAACTTAAAACATTACAGTGAAATCTTATTCATTGTTAGAGATTTGTTGGAACAACTTGAGAAAAAGATCATCTGTAACATAATAACATGAGAATATCTTACCTAATTATAGAACAGAAAATGCCATTAACTCAAAATAATATACCTAATTCTCATTCATATAATAGTGATATGTTAGAAGAGCTTGAGAACAAGAAAAGCTTATAAAATAATGAGGATCTTCTAAATCTAACTAACAGAATTGAAATTCAATTAACTCAAAGTACTACAGCTAGATCTCATTCACGTATTAAAGATATATTGGAACAACTTCTAAGAACAAGATTGACTATATTACTATGAGGATCTTCGACATAAGTAAACGACATAAAACATAATGCAAAAAGACGAACTCAGAAAACTGCCTGAGTAAGGAATATAACGAAACAAAATTAAAGGTTACTTATCTAGAAAGCGTGTAAAAGCCTCTTCAGATAGCAGGGTCCCTCTACTATCAGATTGGCATACGAATCTTTAAATCCTTAAATTTATCTCTAGAACAGCATCAAAGTTATGCTCCTTTAATTAAAATGCTCAGAAACAGAGTATCACAGTATTCAAAAACTAAAAATATCAACTACATTTCTCGGTTCACCGAGTTATTTTATAGGAAATTACATAACTGATATTGAGTAAAAATAGGCATAGGTGTCTTCTACAGTCAAAATCAAACTAAAACTCTTGTTGAGGACTCATAATTTACTGAAGGCAAACCAAGATTCCTTATCCTGATAGAAATCTGCTTCTTGAATTTTAGCTCTGTCCACATGCATAATCACTTCCAGTTTTTTTACTCAGCCTTCGTGGATGACAAGGAATGACGCAGGAGAGTTTTGGAGTCTAACCATAAACGTCTTTCCCTCAGATGACACCTGTAACCTGTTTAAACACTAAGATAGCTACGGAACATATGACTAGCTACAAAATCACTGCATTCTGTAGCTAAAACTGCTTAGAAATCATTAAGACAACAAAATAAAAAAAGTACAACAAGTTAGTCATTGCATGTATTCTTAAAGTGATTTTAATCATTCTTATTGATCTTTTAGGCCTATAAATGATAAAGGATTGATGGAATGAAGCAAATTTTGGTGAAAAGAAAAGACATTTTTAGGGCTCAACAATATGGTCAGAAAATTCTTATCAACTTATTGTTGATCCATCAACCGATGATTTTTAGGATCCTAGGAAAAGGGGTAAAGTTAGGTTTCCTTGTAGGTTATCCAAAGGGATTCATCATAGTGACATTTTCCCTCATATGGATGAAGCATCGAAATTGTTGGAGAAAATTACTGTTTAACAACAATAACTTCCAACCAGTTACCATAAACTTTCTCCCAAACTACCGTCAATTGATGAAATGATTGATCTAATTCCAAGTACACTCAATCTCACTCTTTCGTTGGAGATTGAAACACATATCACTCAAGTTTATGAACCATTGGTTGATCAAGTGGTCGACACAATTCCACATTCAATCGATCCCACTCTCCCTTTAGAGAGTGAAGTTAATACCACTCAGGTTCTTCTTGTTACTTCATATTCTTATACATAAGGGGGCATTTCACCTGTTTCTACAAAACCCCCTCCAAGTAATTATGATATTTCCTTTTATTGGAGTAGAATAATAGAGCCTCGTATTCTTTCTTCCACCCCTTTCCAAATCATTGTGAAAGTGCATGGTAATAATTCACATCACGCAAATTTAGATGAAAGTGCTTATGTTATTATTGTATCCTCAACTTCTTGGTAAGATTTGGGTTCCCCTCAGCTTGTGCCTATTATACAAAATCTACTATTTTTAACAGAACCATTAGTGAACCTTTAGGGATCCTTCCTAAGTTACTTATAACTCTGAAAGTTAAAAATATCTATATTTATCTTATGTTAGTTCAAGGCCCCTTGGATTTAAATTTTCTCCTTGGACAAGACTGTGTTTATGCCATGAAATTTTTCGTATTGACAGTCTTTCATGTGATGTTTTTCCCTGATAATGGAAGCATTCTGAATATTTACCATCTTTCATTTTTTGGAATTCATTCGACTACCAACCATTCGACATCCCTGAATTTTCCTTATATGGAATTGGTATCTACCCTTCCATGGGTTAATTATGTGGCAACCTATCCCATGCATTTAGTTACCAATGTAAGTGAGCCTCTCATTATTTTCTCAACTTATTTTTATTTATATCCTGAAAAGTACATGGTGAACCCTTCAATGCGTACATTTGCAACAGATCTTTCTATCCATATTGAGTCCCTTGACATGCATTGATTCTAGAGAATTTTCTATCCTTTTGATGAAGACCTCTTAGAATCCATGATCGAGGTGTGTCCCTTGGCATGTGCTCCTTCCACTTTGAGGCCATCAAATAGGTTGTCATGTGGATGGTTCTTTTACTGTTTCAACCTCGTTAAAAAATGAAACAGGTTCCCATGAGGATGGTTCTTTTACTGTGTCAATATCGTTAAAAAATGAATAAGTTCACTATGAGCATAGTTCATTTTCTTGTGTCAAGCTCGTTAAAGAATGAAACAAGGTTTCATGAGCATAATTTTTTTCCTGTTTTAAGCTCGTTAAAAAATGAAACAAATCCTCCCCTAATTGAGTTGTGTCTTTGACTAGATCTCGTAAATGTTGAGTCGATTATTTGACTAGATCTCGTAAATGTTGAGTTGAGTCTTTCATGTGATCTCATAAACAAATTTCTATTCCATTTACATATTAGTATGTAGTAGTCTACTTAGGAGAATGAAATGAAGCTTGGGGGGAATGTGACTAGAATTAAGTCATTATCTTGGGGGCATGAAAACTTATCTCAAGAATAATTTTTTATTTGTTTAAATTTTTTGTTAAATGAAACAAACCTATCTCAAGCATAGTTTTCCTATGTTTCAAGCTTGTGTAAAAATTAAACCTCTTAAGCATATTTTGTCTCTATTTCATCCTTGTATAAAAATGAAACTTATCTCGAGTCCATTTATTTTTAAGACTCATTAAACTCATGAGAATCCCGAGATTCCTTTTCTATATTTCATGCTCATAAAACACATGAAAATGTCAAGTTCTTTCTGCCTGTTCCTACTTGTAAATTAAATTGAAAGTCAGCCATTTGAGCGAACTTTTATCACTTTTTCGACATCTTGAAAAATACAAAAAATCTAAACCCTAGAGTTCTCTTTTAAGCCCTTTTCAGACTCTTTAAACATGAAAATATCATCGAGTACTTGACTATTCAAACTCGAAAATGTAAATGAACATTCGTCTATTTAGTATAAGTTTACCCCTTTTTCAAATTGAACTAGAGTATTTACGAATAAGTACACGTTGACTAATCATGGTCAATAAATTTCTCTCCTACATCATTTTACCCTTTTCGAGCTTGAGAGACTAAATTTACGAAAACGGACATCATGGAGTTTACTTATGTTTTCCTCCCGACTCCCTAAAAAAGAAAAACATTGAGTTTTACTTTCTTTGCGATCGATAAAATTTACATTGAAATAACTCAATGAGTTTTATTTTCATGTATTTTCAAAATATCTAAACATGAAAACGACATCGATTTATCCATTCACTGGACCGAACCACTCCTTTCTAGGGTTTGTTAAAAATACTTCGAAGGACTCATCCGAAGGATGAGCTTATAGGACAAGAAAATGTTACCCTCCTCAAGATTAACAAAAATAAAGAGGTACTTTCTAGTAATGGTAGGGGGGAATTGGGAAGGAACGTTCGTTTTTGTATTATTAAAGGAAATATGTCACTCTTGAACATGACACACTGAAAAATTTGTGTTTGGGTTGGGAAATCCATTTGTCTCGCATTTAATCGAGCCTCATTGAAAGTATTCATTTGGTTTTGGGTGTTATCATTGAGTAAAATGCTGCCAAGTCTAAGTGTCATGTCGCTAATATGTTCAAGAGAAGTCCAAACTTAGTCAAATTTACCATGCAAATCATAACCTTCAATTGCATCGGTCATCCCTTAGTCAGTCCTAAATCACTCCATTTTTTTCTTCAAAAATTATTTTTCGTTTCATGTCGTTGATGGGGGATACATCAATGCCCTCCTACAATGGGTCACTTCATGTTGACATCATCTCATTATCTAGGAAGTTGACTTAGAAACCCCCTTTCAGTGCCTTGGAGTCTGCATGCTTGAATGGAAGGTTTCTCGCTTTCAATGACAAGTTCTCATCATTGGCCTGAGATCGAATGATTATATGAGTGTTCAGCTTCAAAACATTTAATCCCTCTTCATACGTTGTATTGGAGTACCTTGAGATCCATTTCCATTATTGGTGGTTTCTCTCGCACATATTAACAATTTGCATCATTGACCGGTAATCAGGTGGTTTCTACCATGTTCAACTTCAATACATTTACTCACATGGTTAGATTTGTACGTCGAGACATGGAGATAAAGACCCTGGATCTAGTTTCATCCATCCAGGTTGCATGGAGTTATTAAATATTCATGATTGTAAACATAGATCCATTGATGGTTGCGTCCATACTGTGCCTTTTGTTGACACCAAGAGTGTGCAAAGTATTTAAAATGTCTTCAGGTAAGTATTAATTACTCATACCAAGAATAGGGTCAATGCCAATGAGGATTTGATTTCCTGAAGCAAAGGACTAGCACATATTTTTAAAAATCCAAGAGTTGATTTTGAGGAAACCATTCCAAATGTGTTACCCTTTCGGTGGCCTATCATTTCCAGATCTGAACCACTGGGAGAATGACATGTTCTCTATATATTTTCCTTTTATGATATCCTGCCAAATGCGCTTCCTCGTTAAAACCCGCAAAATATCTTAATTAGCAATTCTCAACCAAAAAATTTGATATCTTTGAGTCCTCAGCCCTCATATTCTTTGTTATGCGTTATTGCATCCAACCGCACGAGATGAATTTTTTGGTTAATTTTTTGGTTTTCTTTGTTACCTTCCCATAAGAATTTGGCTATGACCGATTTAATATTTGATGATACTTTAGGGTAGCATAAACAAATGCATATAGTAAACATAGACTTGTGTTGCAAAATAGATGCATCGTGGTTATCGTGGTTTGTTTCATAGACTCTCTTTTATCTTATTGCCCACCTTTATTTGGATATTGTATTCTTCTTTGAATTCCCTCTCAGAAAATTAGAATATATATATTTTTAAATAATATTAATAAAAAAAATATTTTATTAAAAAATAATAATTGATTATGATTATATATTTATATTGGAATAAGTTTATTAAAATTTTAATTTAGTTATTAATAATTAGATGATAGAGATTTATTTTTTATGAAGTAATTTTAAAATTGTGTATGTTCTTTTTATTTTTCAATTTAATCAAATAGTACGTCTACAAGAATTATTGAATTCCTTGTTTCTTTACTATATTTTATTATTTCATGTTTTTTTTAAATGTATATATGTTTAAATCATTTATTAATGTTTTTATAATTAATAATAACAATTATTTTATATCCATTTTAACTCTGGATCTATCAAGTGCTCAGATGGATCAAATCTCTTTTCACTCTAAAAGAGGTTTACATATCAAGAGATTTGATCCCTCTCAACACACGGTAGATCCAGAGTTAAGATGTATCTAGGCTGGTTTAATTACCCTTTTTAAATAGGTTATATTCCACATGAATACCATGAGTCATTTTTGTTTTTATAAGGTTATTTTTAATTTTTTCACCAAGTGAAAATGTTTACATTACATTACATTATGTTACATCTCTACTATACTAGGCTAGAGAGCATCTCTCAGCACAATAATAATAATTTAAAATAAAGTTATAATTTAGTTAGTTGTTATGTTTTTTTTAAGCTTGGAAATGTGCCCCCGATCAGGGTGAGAGACAGTGCAACGACCTCGGTGGAATCTGAGCCAAGGACAGTGTAATGATGAAGAGTAAGGAGAGGTGGTTGGATGACAACCTTAATTTAACCTTATGCATGTGAAAGGCAATAGTGAATGTGGTAAGATATCTTGGGAGGTGTGGGGGTAGAAGAACAAGATTTTCTTTGCGGTTTTGTTCCAAATCAATTGTTTGTTGGTTGGTCAGGGTTAAGCACTCCCTCCTGGTTTTAAGAGCAACAGTGGGTGGGAGAATCCTTCACATCTATGGCTTCTAGGTGGCTAGAAATTAGTGTGGGTATGCTTTCTTTGTTAATCCTAATCTCATCCTCTCAGGCCTAGTTATTTGTCTCAGTTTGACCAGTATCATGGTTGTTTCTAAATTGAGGAGTTTGGAAAGTTCTGAGGAATTCTGGGTCGTTTTTGAAGCAAGTATTCTGAAATGTGAAGTCATTCTTATGCGCTCTACTAGGATTTTTGTGTTTTATGGAATTATTCACTCCTTGATGGCTCTGCATTTAGAAATTAAGGTTGAGCTTCTATCTAATGTATTGGGGGTATTGACTTACACTTACAAATATGTCATCTAATTAATGATATATCAGTCGTTTCAAGTGGTTTGGGTTAACTGGGCAAAGGATAACTCAGTTTGGCAAGCATCCATGTATTGAAAGGGGTCTTGGGCTATGAAGACAAATATTTACATCCTTTTGGGTTGTGGTCAAGTTATAGTTGGGGAGGTTTCGAGGTTTTCTGAATCCATCGCTTATGTTTACCTTGTATTAGGCTATGTTATATTTTCAGGTATCTTCTAGTGTCATCTAGGTATTTCTCTTGTGCCTCTCGGTCCCTCAACAAGCCAGAAATTGGTCGGGTTTCTGGTTGGTGAATATTGTAATTCTCGGCATTTCAGGTTTACTGTTCCTCTATGTGGTTTTCTTTAGGTTCAGTGATCCTCCGGGTGGTTTTCATTTCAGTCTAATGGCCCATCCCTCCTCCCACAATAGGAATTTTGGTCGGGGTGGCCATGCTTAGGGCCACAACAAAGGTCATGGGTGCAGAGAAAGGAAAGCTCAACCTCCGCCATCTAGGGGTAGAGTGCACCGTGATATAGCTAGAAAAGCTCGAGAAATTGCTCACACTTACCACTGTAACACGTCTACTCCTATCTATCAGTTGATATTAGGTTGGGCAACAAAATTAAAAGAGAAAGATAAAAACAATGATCTTGATATGGAAGAGTGGCTATCCTTAGTGCAGGACTCTCATCATTCTCGTGGTAGATACACCCAATTCCAGTAGTCGGTTTACTTATAATGGCTTATGAAGAATATCATGGCCAAAGCAATTGGGCCCAGTCCAACTGGGCCATCTAAACAAAATTTTGATATTTAGGAAATTCACAAGGAATTTCAACTGATACAACATCACATCCAACTCCTTAATGTTCGTCTCATCCAGATTGAGAAGCACATCCCTTGTCTTCCATAGAAAAAACTGTCGGGCTCCAATGCCAAAGATCTGACATTGGTTGATTCTTCATATGAGTAATGGACTAACTAGCATGGTTATCTTTTTGTGAAATTTTTGAATAGTGTTGCGGATGGATTTCAGATGTTTATTTTTTGTCTTAGATATCTAGATAGTAGTAGTAAGGATACTCAGACTTATATTGCACTGTTAGACAATATCAAAACATTTAAATTTGGGATGCCTTATCATGTAGTTAGATGACCAACAGATTCAATTTCCTAGTGGGCAGGTTGAGGTCATCTAACAATTGTTGGATGTGTATGTATACCATTGTGATTTTTGAAATGGAATAGAAAGGACCTGCCAAGCTTACAAATAAAAAATATTCCCAATGTGAGACGTATCATAAGGTAAGTGTCTTGGTGCCTACTATAAATTGATGCTTATCCACATTTACTAGCCATTTAATTTATATGGTTATTTAAATTTCAAACTACTTTACTTAAATATATTTAAATTCAAAGTATTTTACTTAAATATATTTAAATTTAAATGATTTTACTTAAATATATTTAAATTTACAATGACTTATAGAGAATTTTTAGAGAATCGATAGCTTTAAAATATCGGATACCATTATTGCACCAAATACAATTATTTAAAAATGCTACAAATAGACCAATTAAAACATCTATTTGGAGAACAAATTGTTCAATATACCACTTAAACTAAAATTCTTTAATAATTATTTTTTAAATATTCTAACAAATAACTATTAAAAAATTCGTTTCTAATGCAATGTTTAGGCTCATGTCATGGTTATCATCAATGAACTACAATGAATCCACCTTCTGCAACTTGGTTATTCCAAAGGCCAAACCTTATCATTGACTCTTCTTCTTTGCCCTCTATATAAGCTCAATCATATGTGGTATATTCTCTATCATACATGGTATATCCTCCTAGGTATATACACGGTATAAGCCTATGCTACACGATGTATTCCTTATTTATTTTATGTGGTGTGGACTTCCTTACCGCATGACAATGAGAATCTTCTTTCCATATTCATCCCCCTGTTTGTCCCACTTTTATTTTATATGTTATGGTATTTGACTACATGTGATGCCCACCCTCGTAGTTCCCTCCTACCTTGTTGGGACTTGAGCTAACTACTCCACCATATGGTTTCAAAAATCATAACTCCATTGATTGAATTCAATTTTTATTAGAATTACTATTAGGGAGCCAAACTTTGCTACATGTCTAATAACCTATCATTTTTCCTTAAACTATCATAAGACAAAACTACAAGATGTCCAAGACGTATAAAAAGAAAAATCTCACAAAAATTAATAAAAAGAAAAAGAACATGCAACATGTCATTTTTTAAGTGATAAGAAAAAGAACATTTTTTAAGTCATAAGAAAAGGAAATGTTTATATAAAATTCTCGTATAAATTTTAATATTTTTAAATAATTGTAATGGATTATAATGTATATCTTATTTTGGCATCATGTTTTCTTCGTTAAATGTTGCAATTCAAATCCTTGGATTCTATACTTGTATCTTTGGCTTCTAAATACAACGTAAGAGGCATTTCATCTAAATCAGATGACATAGAATCTCTAATATCGCTAATTATCTTGGAGTTATAATATTTTTTATAATAAGTTTTTAGGTAATTTTATGTTTTTAAGAATTTTATTATAATAATGAAATAAAAAATGAAAATATTTAGAAAAATTATATATTTTTGATAAAACACATCTATGTGAAAGTTATTAACCAAATTTAAATTTTGGTATACGTAATATATGGTTATTATAATTGAATGTATATATGTAATTATTTATCATATTTATGTTTTTTATAATAATAATATTATTATTATTATTATAAAAAATTAACATATAATCCATTAAAAAAAATAAGAACCATACCAAAAAAAGGTTTTAATATATTTATCACATTTATCATTTCCTATTGTTTGAATTTCCATTCATATATAGCATAATAAATACATGTTCTTGTCATTTCATTGATTTTGCAAATTTATTTTTGGCATATTTAATTAATTTTGAGACATTGAACAATTATTCTACATTTTCTCATAAAATTGAAATAATATTAGGAAAAAATTAATAATGTTTATAATCTTGAATAATAATTTCATGCACTTTATTTTATAAAAATACATTTTCTTAGAACTTCATGTTTCATAGTGATGTTTCATCATTAGAATATCATTTTTTTTTTGTAAGTTTGGCAGGACTATATCTTCATCATGTCCAATATATCATCTCGGTCAGAGTGAGGAATTGAACCAATGACTTCACATCAAAGAGTGCATTTACAAAACATGCAATCACCATCTATCCAAGACCCCATGAACTTTAAAATATCAATTTTTATTGATAAAATAAATCTTGTTAAAATATTATCTATGCCAAGTTTATATAATATATATGAATTAAGTTTGAATATCATTATTTTATTAATGGAACTTAATGATGGGCATTCCACTTAGTACCTTTTCATTTTATATAAAATGGACTGTATAAATTAAATATATAAGAGAACCTTGTGAAAGATATTTATGTCTAAGAAATCTTATTTTTTATTTTCTTATTCATTGCTATCCCAAGAAGATAAGTCATTAGGTATTAAATGCACTTTTCCTAACTTGACAAATATCTCAAAGCAATATCCTTGAAATAACATGAAGCACTTGCTCATCCATCTCAATAACATTAAATTATTTACAATCTACTTAAATACTTGATGAGTAACATAAAAATAAAAACTATTCATAAACAATTGATAAAAACATTTTAAAAGAAAATTTCATATTTGATACTTCATTTTATATCATAGTTTAATTTATCTACACCAATAATAACTTCATATTAACAAAGTAACTTAAATGGTCTAAACACTTAACCTTGTTTATGCTAAGAAAAATCCAACTATAGTCCCTAAATTATCCATATGGTCATAGACCCTAATGTGAGAGCCATAAACCCCAATCAAAATTATACTTGGAAGTGAACATGCCTTTTTATCTAAGATCTTAAAACTTAGATATCACATGCACTATATTAATAATACTCTACCATATACTTAATTTAATATTTTTGAATACATATGGTGATCATTAATGATGAGAAATCAATTATCAACCAGTTTACATAAATGATGATACATTTTGATGTTATGTTGAAGGCTTAAAATTGTATTAGAGATTGCTTATCCAAAAGTCATACATGAATTGCATCAAGTTATGGGTTTGCTTACTAGAACTTGCTTTTACCAAGAGACACACTTGATCATACATGTTTTTCTCTATTTTATTGCATCGAAAATAGCAAAGTTTTTTACTTCCCAATATAACATAAATATTATTATATACATTATGTACATTGCAACAACATCTTTAAAAATAATTAAACCAACATAGATTCATTTTATATCTAAATTTATTACACATTTTGATAAATTTAAAATTTAAAATAAAATTTATATTTAATCTAATTTATATCACCATGATCGAGGCAAAGAATTGAACTAGTAACTTCACATCAAAGAGTGTCTTAACAAAACACTCAATTCCCATCTAACCAAAACCCATAAACCACATAATATACTTAAAAATATATATATTATATACTCAAATTATATTAAATTCAGTGTAAATTAACATTAATATCCTTTTCTCAATTTTATATATATATTCCAAATGTAAGACACTCAACTTGTATTAAGATATTAAGATATTTGATTTGGTTAAATTTAATAATATCTAATACCAACACCGCACCATGTGTTAGTTTGTCTCCATGAACCCATGGCAATAAGAATCTTGCTGTCCCTCATCCCCGTTGTTTCTCTTTAATATGTAACGCAATTTGACTAAAGGTATCGCCCACCCTCGAAGTTCACTCCTCACCAATGGGGAGTCGAGCCGAACCACGAGATAGTTGACAAATCATGACTCCTTTGATTGGCATCTATTTTATTAATATATAATTGCAAGTCAAACTCACCAAATCTATTAATATATATAATTGCCCTAATTACAAGTCAAACTCACCAATTTTATTAATATATATAATTGCCCTAATTATTGATCCATGGCTTTTGTAAATGGTTTTCCAATGTGAGGCCACCCCTTATGATCCTCCACATGTTTTTAACTGTATTCCTTTGTGAGATATCTGATATTCTCTATGTTTGGATGTGTTTGGTGAATGAGAAGCACTGAAACCTTTCACAATTAATAACAATGAGACCTTTAAATCAATTATATAATGTAAATTACTTATATAATGTAACAATGAGACCTTTAAAAAATATAAACAATGGGAATTGTTGATTAACGATTATGTCTTTTAAAGATCAAGAGACTCCATTAATGATGCAACGCTTTGCATCTTAAGGAGGCATCATGCATCGTAAGTGGCGTTTGATCTAAATTATATATTTACATTTGCCAATGAGTGACTACACTTTGTCCCTTTAGGAGACCACTTATTACGAAGAAATAAACAAATAATAGATATTTTATAATATGATAGCAATAAAGTAAACTAAGGCCTCAAGATTTTATTGGTGTGATTCGATTCCATTTTTATGGCATAGAATTAAAATATTATTAGTATTCATAAATTGTCATGGATGTTTTATTGGATATTTCACTATAACAAATATGGTAAAATTTACTAAGGGGTAATTTTCTCTTAGAATACTACATTATTAAATTACTATGTTTTATGTATGCATGTAAAATATAAAAATGTAGGAAATAGAGAATATATAAAAATGATCATTTACAAACCATAAGACACCAAGATATGATCTAGGAAACATTTTTTGGAGAAAATCTAATTAGAAGGTGAGACTGCGTTGCTATCTTTTTCTTAGAACGAAAAATTATGCAATTACAGGGTGAGACCTATGGCCCTTGGGCCACTATATAACAAAACCCCTTCTTGTTTTACTCTCTCTCTATCCACTCTTAGCTACTCTACTCAATTATGGAACAAAATGCACTAGAATAGAATCTAACCGCTTTTCCTCCTATTGTTCCAATTATAACATAGTTTAATAGCCAACTAGGGGTTAAATTTGACCTATTCAATCCTCAATATGAGTTACAACTTGAATCTTCTAGGTTCTTCTTCATCATGGTCAAGTGGCTAGCCCCTTTTCCATGAGTAATGGTGTTAATATGGCATCCTATCGAATCATGGTGGTCAAAACAAGAAGTTAAATTTCTGAGTGGCATAACACTTGCATAAGGAATTTGTTTGAGGTATTCCTTGTGTTGTTGGAAATTTATTTGAGTGTATAACAATACCATGGGTTTTGCACAACTAAGAATTTCTGAATTCCAAAAAACTTTAGGAAATTCCTCAAACTTCATTTGAAAGGTTTAAAACCTAAATTTGTCAAACTAGGACCCAATGGTAAAAATGGTCCAGTGAGTTATTACTCCCATTTTTCCACTCTGAAAAGAATCAATATAGAAGAAAAATAATATAATGAAACAATTCGAAACATATCTAATAATTTGGCAGCTCAATGACAATTTTGACCTTTGAAGCACTTGATTCAGACATGGGAAAGTGGATTTTGAAGTGAAGCCCACAGTTGCACAAATTTTCAAGTTGACCTAGAGGCTAACTAATCCCTCCTCTTACGCATATAAATTAAGGTCACCTCAAGCTCATCTAGAGATCAATCATAACAACTCAACAAATATTCTTCTCTCTCTAAAATTTATTGGTTCATACAGTTCAAGGGAAGATTCTCTTTCACACGTGCAAGGGTCCAAGGAGGAAATTTATGTGTTGACTTTTTAGCTAGATAATTCGGCATCAATTTGACGAAGTTTGAATTCTTGTTTTGACTTGCTTTGACTAGGAAAATTTTGATCTCTTTAGGCCGATTTCATTGGCACACAAACCAAGAAAATCTGGGCATTTTCACCTCCATTGACCATAGGAAAATTGCAAACTTTGGCTATAGAGAAAAGTGAATATTTTGACCAAGTTTGACTGGGTTTTTTATGACTATTTTGGGTTGACTTTGACTAGCAATTAAGGTTGAATTTATGGGTTGTTGACTAATCTTCAAAATGACATATTTGATCATTGACTTTGATTGGTTAGGGCACACTTTCATTGTTGTTGACTTGGAAAAAATTGTAGATTTGACTTTTCATCATTGATATACTGGTTTTATGGTTGGTTGACTTTCTTGATATTCAAAGACTTTGACTTTGAATCTTGCTGATGAATATTGCTCATTATACTCTCTATTTAATATTTTATGACAATCTAGTAGAATAAGAATTACAAAGGGTTTTCCCCCACTCTTTAACCAAATCAGTGTCTCTTGTTGATGTGTTGATTTTCTCCTATTTTTCATTTAATTTAATGTTCTATCTTTAATTATTGTTGATGAATGTAAAAATTAATTACTGTTGAAAAGATTGCTAATTGAAGAATTGAAATGGGCTAAAGTAATTGATACAACATAAAGCAGTGTAAAAAAATAACATGGTAGCACAACTAAGGTGAAGCACAAAGCCCAAGGGAGACAATAGTTGAAGCAATATTCATCTATGGAAAGTTGAAGGAGCCCATACAATGAAGTCAATATGTCAACATATTACTTCAGGGAAAATGAAAATTTGGGTGACTCATCTAACGTTACTACTTGGAAGATCAGGATGTTTTGGAATACATTCAAGGAAAGGTTCTTGAGCACCAGAAAGTCCTTATGTTGTTGCCAAGAACAAGTACAAGAAAGGTGAGTTAAAATAAAATAAAATTATATTTGATGGTTTACAAGATCATTTACTTGCCTATGTTGGAAATTTGAAGAAATCTAAGGAGATATATGATAATTTAGTTGGCATGTATGAAGTCAACAATTTGAATGAAAACATCACCTTGAAAGATCAACTGAAAGACATGAAGATGAATAAAGGAGAGACTGTGAAATATTACATTATGAGGATATCTCGTCTTAGAGATCAATTGTAAAGATTTGGGAAAACTGTGCCTGACAGGTACTTGGTGATGGAAACCCTTAGAGGTTTCTCTCCTATTTTGGAAACCTTCATTACCACCATAAGCAATAACAACATTTTTTTGTCATTTAATGAACTTGTTGGAAAGCTCACTCAAGAAGAATACATGATTATTTCAAGAGGGAGAATTCATAAACATGGAGAAGAAGATCCTGGTGCATTTGTTACTCAAGATAAAAATAAAAATGGAAAGGGAAGGACATCTTGTTCGAATAGTCCCTCTCCTGAGTCAAAGGACTCTAATATAAGATCACATGATATTGAATGTTACAATTGTTACAAGCATGGTCACTATGCCTGAGACTATTTGAAAAAGAAAGATGCTCCAAGATTTGATCGAAGCTACAAAAACAATAGGTACAATGATAGAAGAAGAAGAAATGATGGAGGAAGAAGAAATGATAGAATAAGGTGAGATGATAGAAGAGGGAGAGACAATCGAAGAAGAAGATATACTATGAATAATCAAGGAGAGAGTCCTCATCCTCAAAAGAAGTCAAGAAACTCTAGGTATGAAATTAACATAGCTACTAGTCGACTTGAATCAATTCTTATTTTATCCCTTTCTAGTTCTTCTCATTTGGATTTGTACAGTACCTGACTGGTAGATAATGGGGCTTCTAGACACCTCTCTTAGTATAAGGAAGTCCTCTCAAATCTGGTTAAGAGGGAGATGAGTTTGAATATTATCCTTGAGGAGAACACTACATATCCAATGAATGGTTTTGGTACTATCAAATTTGATTTGGATTATGGAAAATTTATTATTATTCATGAAGTGAGGTATGTTCTGGAACTAAAGAAGAATCTGATATGTATTTCTTCCTTGGAAGAAAAAGGAATGAAAACAGCCTTCATTAATTGAAAGGTCCTCTCCTGGTCGAAGGGATCCCAAATGAAATGTGCCTTTATCTTGGGATCTAGAGTGGGAAGACTATATAGAGTCACTGCAAGACCTATTATAGCAATAATCTAGGACACCTATCATCAAAATGAGCTATGGAACTTAAATAAAGAGAATTCTAGGGGACCATTCCCCTCTAAAAAGATCAAGACTGATGATAATTATGAACAAAATAAAGTAGTTGTGAGAGAAGGTTTGGAAGGATATTATGGTCAAATAAATTATTATGAAGGATGATGTATGGGATGGGGAAACTTTAAAATAAAGGTTCAAGGAAGAAGTATGTGTTGTGCATTGATCCAGATTTTATGCAGGAACGCAACAGAATACACATATAGCCATAGATACAGAGATGCAGCGAAAATAGTGCTTCATTTTATTAATAAAAGAATGATTGAAATAAGCTTACAAACATAATGAAAACAAGCTAGGGTGCTGGTAGTGTATCTCTGAGAAGAGATGTGGCGTACGCAGGCCTTTGAACTGTGTTACATTGAGGCTCGAAGGCCTATTACAGACATAATGGAAATAGATGAGCTAGGGTACTAGCAGCACTTATCTCTGAGAAGAGATGTGTCGGCTACCAGCCCCTAAACTGTGTTACAATGAGGCTCGAGGGCCTATTTATCGTTGAGAAACAATGTAAAATCTGAAGCATCCAAAAACCTAACCCTAGGAGATGAAGCACCAAAACTGTGGGTCTCGTTTGGGTAAATTGGTGTTTCAACTTCCCGAGGACATAACTTTGGCATCCGATCTCCGTTTGACGCGCTCAATAGCTCATTAGAAATATCTGTCCGAGGACTACAACTTTTGAGTGAGCAACATAGGTCCTCGTTTTCCCAAAAAGTGTCGTTTAGGGCCTCAAAACGACTTCGGAAGTTCAGGACCCGAAAAACTGCTATAAATAGTAAGTTGTCCTGAAACTTACAAATTGAAATAACTAATGGTGGGGGTTCAAATGGACTTGGTGGGTGGCCAACAATATCCACCTGGATCATTAAGTCCCCAAAACGGCTCCGGGTGTGCAGGACCTAAAAACCTGCTAAAAATAGTAAGCTGTGCTGAAGCTGAAAAAATGAAAGAATTGATGCTGCGGGTCCAAATAGAATAGGTGGGAGGCCACCGATATCCACTTGGATCATTCCTCCCTCCTTAGGAAGGAATGGTCTCCATTGCGTTAAGTTCCTCCATGGGGGGGGAATTTTGCTGAACTTGGTGTTGGATTTGTCCAGGATGTCACGGACCTGTTGGCGGACATGTTGGATGTAGATGTGCCGCCGATGGGTAGCCGTGGAAGGATCTGTGAAAAGTTATCCATCATCGCGTTCCTCTATTTCTCGAGGGACTCCTCGAGCAAGATTTTGATAGGATCTCCTGCTCCCTCGTCTTTCTTTCCTTCCGCCATGGGGGGTCGTCAGGGTTGTGAGGTTGAACTCCTTATACCCTAGCCGCGTTGGGGACATGAAAAGAAAAACATAGAAAGAGTAGACCAATCTGATACCACTGATTCGGATTTTATGCAGGAACACAACATAATACACATATAGCCATAGATACAGAGATTCAGCGGAAATAGTGCTTCATTTTATTAATAAAATAATGATTGAAATAAGCTTACAAACATAATGGAAACAAGCTAGGGTGTTGGTAGCGTATCTCTGAGAAGAGATGTGGCGTACGCAGGCCTCTAAACTGTGTTACATTGAGGCTCGAAGGCCTATTACAGACATAATGGAAATAGATGAGCTAGGGTACTAGTAGCACTTATCTCTGAGAAGATATGTATCAGCTACCAGCCCCTAAAATGTGTTACAATGAGGCTCTAGGGCCTATTTATCGTTGAGAAACAATGTAAAATCTGAAATGTCAAAAAACCTAACCCTAGGAGATGAAGCTGTTGGAAATGTTGTCATTGATGGCAAAGGAGGCAGCAGAGACAGAGACAGACAAAGGACAACAACATAAGCTAAGGAGAAGACAACAGAGAAGAATAGACGAAGAAGCAAAAAGAGAAGTAAGCAGCGCAAAGGAGACATCATAAATGGCAAAGGAGACAAGCAGAAGAAGACTGTTGAAATGTAACAGTCGAATAGCAGAGGCAGAGAAACAGTCGAGCAGCAGAGAGCATGAGACATGAAGCAGAGGCAGTTGTAGAAGGGTCATGTGATTGGAGATCTGAAGAGGCAGCAGAGGCAGTAAAAAGAGAAGTAAGGAGCAGCATCAGTCAAGGAGCAGAGGATAGCAAAGAAGCAAAGAGCTATTCAAGGTGCAGAGTAGTGAGGACAAAAGGAGGGCCATTGGATTTTGAAAAAGGGGAAGAGATAAGAGAAGAAGAAGTTCTGCCAAGACAAGAAGAAGTGTTTGCAGGTGGATTCATTTGTATCTATGGGAGGAATTGTTCAACATTACATGAGTATGATGAGACTCTGTAATTGGGAGTATAAATGGCTCCTATGTGCAATTATCTGTGCATTAATGTTTTATTACAGATGTGAGTCTATCAGGGTTCTATATAGAATAGAAATTGCAGTGTTTCAGAGTTCGTGGTGTACATGCTATGTAGAAATCAATTGAACTGGTTCTGTATAGAAAATCAAGAGGCCAACTCTGTTCATTTGGCATAGCAGAGTAAACCTCTGTCACTTGAAGAAAAAAGCAATTTTAGTAGTTCGGATTGAGCAGCAGGATGCAAGGGTTCGATTTACATAATTCGATACCCATTCTTGTGAGAAAGTCGCATACAACATTCAGTGGGATAGTTTCATTACACGCTCCAGTGTGTAATGAACAGCGAAGGGAGATTGGAAATCTGAAATCATTTGAGGGCCTTACTGCAATAGAAACCGATTAGAAAAATTCGGCTAGACAAGGCACAGAGGAAGTATGAATCGGATACAAAGGAACCTTGCGCGAAGTTGAGGAACGGAACCTGGAGCGAATAAGATAAACGGAACCACGAGGTATGAACAGTGACAGTGGGTTTGGAACACCAGACGGTTTTCATCACACTGCTTTTGTACGATAAGCTGTATTCCCAATTCGAACGCGATCAATGCCATAGGTAGACACGTGGCCTTAAGCGGTTTGGAGAACCCGCTCTCATCGCGAGTTAAAGCCCGTGCATCTAACTCGTGTGATTGCCGTAGGATCGGTGGGTTGAAGCGCAATAAGACAATGACCATTGGATGAGTAGGGTAAGTTAATGCTGGGACCCATCGTCATCGCGCGTTTTTGAGCGATTAAAAGGAGGGCAGTTTGGTTGTGCGATGATCATCGGATCATTGAATGGTATGCAGTAAACTTTGCAGCCGTCGATTGAAGAGGTAAGAATCTATCACTGGGACCCAATCGTTAATATACATCGTGACCGGTAATATCACCAAAGTCTGAGTTTACGTATGGTCGAATAATCATATGATTCAAATTGCTGTGAGTGGGTTTCAGATTAATGTTTATAACACTCGATTCGGGGAGTATACATATGTTGATATATATATTATATGATAAAGCGAATCTTCACTGCTGCGAATATATAATATATATAATATATAGCTGCGAAGACTGATATCTGATATAATATATTTCACCGGACCATAGAGTCACAATTCGGCTTTATGTAAAGTTATATAATACATTCAAAGTGATGGTGAAGTCCACAGACCCTTGGGACTAATGGCTATTGAATATTGACCGAAGATCATGAAATAAGGTATGGTGTGATATGTCGGGTTTTGACCAAGGTATAGAGTGTTAAAGTTACGTTGGCAGTACAAAAGTCTGGCCAACCATAGTGTATGTTAATACTTTGGTAAGTTTTATCAAAGTCAAAGATAATAAAGCGCACTCATAAATGATTTTTTGATAAAGGGGAAAAGAAGTAGGTTCCACACAGTATTTAAATTGCCATCTTAGGAATTAAACATTGTAGGTTGCCAGATTGTGGATTTGTATTGGAGGCAATTTTTGGGATACATTTTAAATGCACAAAGAGAGTTTAATGTGAGTTGATAGTACTGTGACCGAATATATCTATGTATTCAGATAATCATATGTGAGAGCCCAAGTTCATGCAGGATTCGAAGATTCAGAAAGTGAAGTTAGCCTTCGATTAAGAGTTGGAGAAATGAAATTGACTATGGTTTGAACAATGAAATAAGAAAAGCTTCCACATGTAAATATTGCCATATTGTGAAGTTATTTGGGCCATGAATTCGTAAAGAAGTTATATATATACAACAGACACACAATCATAGTGAACGGGAATATGCAGAGGAATGAATTTGAAAGGTGTACAAGCACAAAAAACTGGAGAATATGCAGAAGACAGTGAAAAGAGTATGCAGAACAGGTATATGACAGCTGCAAATACACAATTGCAGTGAATAGCAGAGGAAGGGAACAATTACCTGACAACAGCAGAAAAGACAAATCCAGCAAAGCCAAAGGCCAAAAAATGGGCTGAGTGAAATTGTCTTTATGCAACTGAAAATGTGAATGTAAATGTTGTAATTGATTTTATATTGTTTTTGATGCATTGGCAAGTCTCCGAAAGAAAACAAAATTCCCGATGTAATATTAAAATTAATACATACAGCTATATTTTTCTAAGTGAGCTGGAAAAGAAATGAGAAGACAAAGAGCTAAGAGGTATGGCTATTCATTTAGAATTCCCTGAGCAATACAGACAGTCATAAGAAAATCTCTATAAATAATATCATCTTGATATGCATGAGAGTGAGAGAGAGAGAGGTTAGAGAATGTGGAATTGAGACAGAAAAGATAAGAAGAAGGAGGAGCAGAACGAGATGCAGAGAAGTTAGAGAATGCAGAAATGAAGCAGTGAGGCAAAGAAGAAGGAGAAGCTGAGCAAAGAAGAAGGAGGAGCTGATAGTGAATATGAGAAGATGCAGAAATGATATAAGGCAGATATGAATATTGATGCACAGCAGTGAAGATGGTACAGAACAGAGCTGATATCCAAGGTAAATCAACAAGTGTTTTTCTTTTGAAAGAGTAAGGAAGTTGGAGCTTCCCTATCAAGTTTTTGCTTGATTGATGTCAGTTGTAGCTGACTGAGGTTGGAGCCTCTTGTAGGTTGGTGCCTGCAGAAAATAGATGGTAGTTGGTGCTTCCACATCAAGTTGTAGCTTGATAAAATGTCAGTTGTAGCTAACTGAGGTTGGAGCCTCCTGTAGGTTGGTGCCTGCAGAAAATTAATGGGAGTTGGAGCTTCCTTGCAAGTTTTAGCTTGTAGAATTGAGGTATGAGCCTCCTGTGGGTTGGAGCCTACAGAAAATCAGTGGTGAGAGGGAGTTGGAGCTTGCCTTTGCATCACAACAATAATAAGATGTGGTTTTCTCCCTTTATGGGTTTCCACTTATATCTGGTGTCTCTGTGCATGATTTCTATGTGTTGATGTGGTTTATCTAACCTGCTTAATACTTGTTGCTCACATATTAAGACTGTTGTTACATTAAAAAATCTTCTTGATATTTACTGCTCACAAATTAAGATTGCTCACATATTAAGTTGACCTTGAAGTGAAGGTGTAAATTAGTTTAATGAAAAGTTTTAAAAGTCCATGAATGTGTTAAACTGATTCACCCCCCCCCTCCTCTCAATTTAACTAAGGGTTCAACAATTGGTATCAGAGTTGGTTCCTTTGGTGTAAGCTTAATAGCTTGAAGGAGATCTGGTTGAGTCATGGACTACCAAAATGTACTTGTGCTAAATACAACAAACTTTCCTAAATGGAGAGACAAGGTTAAAACTGGTTTAATGGCTTATGAACCTGAGGTATGGAAGCTTGTTTGTGATGGTTATTGCACAGACTCTCCCATGGTGAAAGAACAACATAGCAATGCCAAGGAAAAATGTGTGATATTCAACAATCTTCATAACAAGGATCTTGAGTTAATAATGGATTTAACCTCTGCAAAAGAAATTTGGGACAGATTGCATTTCATGCATGGAGTAGACATTGAGGATTGCATTTTCAAGAAGAAGAAGAAAAATTCATGTCAAAAGGAAAATGTTCAAACACATGAGGTACCTGCTAGTGTGAATGGTAGTAAGAACCATGAAGAAATTGCAGCTAAGGAAAAAGCCAAACTTGACACAGATTTGACTAAAATAGAAAAATTAAAGAATGAAAACAAAGACCTGAAGACTTTGGTGCAAATATGTGATGAGAAAGAATATGAAGACAGGAAAGAAATTATTGGCCTGAAGACACAGCTTGAAGAAGCAAAGAAAGTAGAAGACACTCTGCTGCAACAAATGAGAGAGAAAAGTCAGGAATGTGAAAGATTGGAAGAAGAAGTAGTGAGCCTAAGAAAGAATTTAGAAAAATCCCAAAGAGAATTATTAATGAATACTCCAGAAATGAAAATCTCTGGACAGTTGGACCAAATTCTAAAAGCTCAAAGGTCTCCTCTCATAAAGACTGGGATAGGCTATGAAGGAGAAACAAGTAAGTCCAAGGTAGAAGATAACAGGAATATCATATTTGTAAAAGCTGTAAAGAATAATGAAGCAGCTCAAAATATTCCTACAGAAGTAAAAGCCAACAAGAACATAAGTTGTAAAGAAACAAACAGAATCATGCAGCAACATGAAAGAACAGAAAATGAGAGGATGAAACAATCATCTGCTAAAGGCTCATTTGCTCCTAAGGATGAATTGAATAAATTTGGAAGATGTCAAAGAAGGTTATTTCCTCCTATGGGAAGCATCACTTGTTTTTCCTGCCACAAATAAGGACATACTGCAGCATATTGTAAGACAAAGCAAACCCAGTCCAACCAGCAAAGGATGCAGCAAAAGAGAAGAACCTCTCAAGCAAGCAAATGGAAAAGACAATCTTTCACCAAGTACACAAATTATTTCCATGGCTACTGTTATGCATGCAATAATTTTGGACATAAATCTATTGAATGTAAATTGTATTCAAAAAGGGGAAAAAAATATTGTACATAAGCTCAAATGTACATTGGTAAAACAAGATGTTATTTATGCCTCAAGCTTGGTCACAAATCAAAAGACTGTAAACTGCCATATACATTAAAGATCTCTAGACAGATGAGAGAGTCTAATCAAATCAAACAGAACTATGAATCAAAAAGAAGTGCAGACATTATGAAGAACCCCAATAAAGTATGGAAGGAAAAGAGAAAGGGGGAGCCTGTTACCTCAATAACTTAATGAATCCATCATAGCCTCAGGGGGAGCTGCTCTAGGAAGCAAATAAAATATCCAATCAATGACAAATATGAAGCAACATCCCAGGGGGAGAGCAGTCCAGAAACAGTCCCCATGAAAGTAGACTAAGAAGAGCTCCTTGGAATGAGAACAACTATGAGATTAGGAAGGGAAAGTAAATTTCTCTAACAAATAACTATAGAGGAAGAAGATCACCTGAAACACACAATAGACAGCAGGTTGATGGAAGGAGAAAAAGCAACAAGCAGCCATGATGATAGAGGAAACACCAGCAATGAACATGTAAGCTAAGAAGATATCAGCACATTAAAGGATGATCACAGAATGCCTCATACTGCTAGAATTAACAATGAATCACATTAAGAAGGATTAGCAAGAGAAGTGCCTATCATCATTATGTCATGATTTCATTCATCTATGAAAATTCCTCTTGGAGGAATGCAGTTAAGTGAGTGATTAATCGTTGAGTGATCTACTCATGAAGATTCCTAGTAAAGAAATCGAAGATGTCTTCTCGAAGATCTTTATGTTGGAACAATTGAAATTGAATATAAAGCAGCAATGATACTGGAGAAGTCCTAGAAAGGAACATGCAGTGACATTCTTTCAAATCAGAATGACAGAATAAGTTAATGATGCCAAGATCAAATTTAGGAGATTGATGATTGTTGGTGTGAATAGTGGAAAGATCGATAGTAGAAACTATGGGTTCATGTGCAAGCTAAAGTAAAATCTCTGCATGGTTTATCAAAGTAATATCAATTGGTGTTTAGGTACATGAAGCATGCTTATCAACAGATTACCAAGCATTATCAGTGGAGCAGCAGTATGATACAGGTCCACAAGATCAAAGGACTATGGCAAGAATACATCAAGGTAAAATTCCTAGGGTTATCTGCATTCAGCATGAAAAGTCTGGTTGCTGAGACTTCAATCAAACAACTTTAAGTTGTGTGGAAGATCATCATGATAGAATAGTTAAAATATCTGAAGTTTGAAGGACTAGTTGATCAGTAAAGAGAAATTGACCATTGACATACATACCTCCTTTTTTCATGAAGAAAATTGCATGATTGATAAGTGAGTTTGACTAATACATTGAATGTGTCTAGCCTCAAAGGTTTGTTATTGAAAGCATAGTGTGCAAGCAGTAAAGTTGGCATTTGATCTCTTAGATCGAATTCTGGTTGATTCATTGATCACATTTGTAACAAGAACCTTCAGCTATTAAGGGAAATATTCTTATCAGCATCCTAGCCCATATCACCACCAATAGACAGGAAAGGTGTACCACAGCAATAAAATATATATTGGCATCATCACAATTGAACAGATGAGTACTGTAGATGTGCAGTGCAGAAAAAGACTTCATCTACAACCCTCCTCAATAGGTATAGTTGTCATCACCTACAAGTGAAAGGAGTCTATACTTTGGGATTGTATCAACCTACCGTGTACATACAAGTTCAATAATTCTCAAAAGTGTTCTCTCAACACTAGTTTGGAGCAGCAGGGTACAAAGTCAGATGAAGAAGGCCTAAACACATCTCAGAGAGAAGAAATGAAGAATAAAAAGCACACTAGGAAATGTGCAACCCTTTTCCATTGATGTCAAAGGGGGAGGAAAAGAAAGTAACAGAAGATAGGGTCTTCTAAAAGAAGCTAGGCAAAGGAAGACTTGGAGGAAGAATTGGATTATTGGTGGTTGGGTTGCCATCAATGCCAAAGGGGGAGACTGTTGGAAATGTTGTCATTGATGGTAAAGGAGGCAGCAGAGACAGAGATAGACAAAGGACGTAGCAGAAGCTAAGGAGAAGACAACAGAGAAGAATAGATGAAGAAGCAAAAAGAGAATCAATCAGCGCAAAGGAGACAACATAAATGGAAAAGGAGACAGGCGGAAGAAGACTGTTGAAATGTAACAGTCGAATAGCAGAGGTAGAGAAATAGTCGAGCAGCAGAGAGCATGAGACATGAAGCAGAGGCAGTTGTAGAAGGGTCATGTGATTGGAGATCTGAAGAGGCAGCAGAGGCAGCAAAAAGAGAAGTAAGGAGCAACATCATTCAAGGAGCAGAGGATAGCAAAGAGGCAGAGAGCTATTCAAGGTGCAGAGTAGTGAGGACAAAAGGAGGGCCATTGGATTTTGAAAAAGGGGCAGAGTTAAGAGAAGAAGAAGTTATGCCAAGACAAGAAGAAGTGTTTGTAGGTGGATTCATTTGTATCTATGGGAGGAATTGTTCAACATTACATGAGTATGATGAGACTCTGTAATTGGGAGTATAAATTGTTCCTATGTGCAATTATCTGTGAATTATTGTTTTATTACAGATGTGAGTCTATCAGGGTTTTGTATAGAATATAAATTGCAGTGTTTCAGAGTTCGTGGTGTACATGCTATGTAGAAATCAATTGAACTGGTTCTGTATAGAAACTCAAGAGGTCAACTCTGTTCATTTGGCATAGCAGAGTAAACCTCTGTCACTTAAAGAAAAAGGCAATTTTAGTAGTTCAGATTGAGCAGCAGGATGCAAGGGTTCGATTTACATAATTCGATACCCATTCTTGTAAGAAAGTCGCATACAGCATTCAGTGGGATAGTTTGATTACACACTCCACTGTGTAATGAACAAAGAAGGGAGATTGGAAATATGAAGTCATTTGAGGGCCTTACTGCAATAGAAACTGATTAGAAAAAGTCGGCTAGACAAGGCACAGAGGAAGTATGAATCGGATACAAAGGAACATTGCGCGAAGTTGAGGAACGGAACCTGGAGTGAATAAGATAAACAGAACCACGAGGTATGAACAGTGACAGTGGATTTGGAACACCAGACGGTTTTCATCGTACCACTTTTGTACGATACGTTGTATTCCCAATTCGAATGCGATCAATGCCATAGGAAAACACGTGGCCTTAAGCGGTTTGGAGAACTCACTCTCATCACGAGTTAAAGCCCATGCATCTAACTCGTGTGATTGCTATAGGATCGGTGGGTTGAAGCGGAATAAGACAACGACCGTTGGATGAGCAGGGTAAGTTAATGCTGGGACCCATCGTCATTGCGCATTTTTGAGCGGTTAAAAGGAGGGCAGTTTGGTTGCGCGATGATCGTCGGATCATCGAATGGTATGCGGTAAAGTTTGCAGCCATTGATTGAAGAGGTAAGAATCTATCACTGGGACCCAATCGTCAATATACATCGTGACCGGTAATATGACCAAAGTCTGAGTTTACGTTTGGTCGAATAATCATATGATTCAGATTGCTGTGAGTGGGTTTCAGATTAATTTTTATAACACTTGATTCGAGGAGTATACATATGTTGATATATATATTATATGATAAAGCGAATTTTCACTGCTGCGAATATATAATATATATAATATATAGCTGCGAAGACTGATATCTGATATAATATATGTCACTAGACCATAGAGTCACAATTCGGCTTTATGTAAAGTTATATAATACATTCAGAGTGATGGTGAAGTCCGTAGACCCTTGGGACTAATGGCTATTGAATATTGACCGAAGATCATGAAATAAGGTATGGTGTGATATGTCGGGTTTTGACCAAGGTATAGAGTGTTAAAGTTACGTTGGCAGTATGAAAGTCTGGCCAACCGTAGTGTATGTTAATACTTTGGTAAGTTTTATCAAAGTCAAATATAATAAAGCGCACTCATAAATGATGGTTTGATAAAGGGGCACATTATATGCATTGTGGGTTTTTATAACCCTTTGAAGAAGTAGGTTCCACATAGTATTTAAATTTCCAGCTCAGGAATTAAACATTGTAGGTTGCCAGATTGTGGATTTGTATTGGAGGCAATTTTTGGGATACATTTTAAATGCACAGAGAGAGTTTAATGTGAGTTGATAGTATTGTGACCGAATATATCTATGTATTCAGATAATCATATGTGAGAGCCCAAGTTCGTGCAGGATTCGAAGATTCAGAAAGTGAAGTTAGCCTTCAATTAAGAGTTGGAGAAATGAAATTGAATATGGTTTGAACAATGAAATAAGAAAGCTTCAACATGTAAAGATTGCCATATTGTGAAGTTATTTGGGCCATGAATTCGTAAAGAAGTTATATATATACAACAGACACACAATCATAGTGAACGAGAATATGCATAGGAATGAATTTGACAGGTGTACAAGCACAGAAAACTGGATAATATGCAGAAGACAGTGAACAGAGTATGCAGAACAGGTATATGATAGCTGCAGATACACAATTGCAGTGAATAGCAGAGGAAGGCAGAACAGTTACCTGACAACAACAGAAAAGACAAATCCAACAAAGCCAAAGGCCAGAAAATGGGCTGAGTGAAATTGTCTTTATGCAACTGAAAATGTGAATGTAAATGTTGTAATTGATTTTATATTTTTTTTGATGCATTGGCAAGTCTCCAGAAGAAAACAAAATTCCCACTGTAATATTAAAATTAATACATACAGCTATATTTTTCCGAGTGAGCTGGAAAAGAAATGAGAAGATAGAGAGATAAGAGGTATGGCTATTCATTTCAAATTCCCTGAGGAATACAGACAGTCATAAGAAAATCTCTATAAATAATATCATCCTTATATGCATGAGAGTGAGAGACAGAGAGGTTAGAGAATGTGGAATTGAGGCAGAAAAGATAAGAAGAAGGAGGAGCAGAACGAGATGCAGAGAAGTTAGAGAATGCAGAAATGAAGCAGTGAGGCAGAGAAGAAGGAGGAGCTGATAGTGAATCTGAGAAGATGCAGAAATGATATAAGGCAGATATGAAGATTGATGCACAGCAGTGAAGATGGTACAGAACAGAGCTGATATCCAAGGTAAATCAGCAAGTTTTTTTCTTTTGAAAGAGTAAGGAATTTGGAGCTTCCCTATCAAGTTGTTGCTTGATAGATGTCAGTTGTAGTTGACTGAGGTTGGAGCCTCCTGTAGGTTGGTGCCTGCAGAAAATATATGGGAGTTGGTGCTTCCACATCAAGTTGTAGCTTGATAAAATGTCAGTTTTAGCTGAATGAGGTTGGAGCCTCCTATAGGTTGGTGCCTATAGAAAATTGATGGGAGTTGGAGCTTCCTTGTAAGTTGTAGCTTGCAGAATTGAGGTAGGAGCCTCCTGTGGGTTGGAGCCTATAGAAAATCAGTGGTGAGAGGGAGTTGGAGCTTGCCTTTGCATCACAACAATAATAAGATGTGGTTTTCTCCCTTTATGGGTTTCCAATTATATATGGTGTCTCTGTGCATGATTTATATGTGTTGATGTGGTTTATCTAACCTGCTGAATACTTGTTGCTCACATATTAAGACTGTTCTTACATTAACAAATCTGCTTGATATTTACTACTCACAAATTAAGATTGCTCACATATTAAGTTGACCTTGAAGTGAAGGTGTAAATTAGTTTAATGAAAATTTTTAAAATTCCATGAATGTGTTAAATTGATTCACCCCCCCCCCTCTCAGTTTAACTAAGGGTTCAACAGAAGCACCAAAACTATGGGTCTCGTTTGGGTAAATTAGTGTTTCAACTTCCCGGGGACGTAACTTTGGCATCCGATCTTCGTTTGACGCGCTGAATAGTTCCTTAGAAACATTTGTCCGAGGAATACAGCTTTTGAGTGAGAAACATGGGTCTTGCTCCCCGTTTTCCCAAAAAGTGACGTTTAGGGCCTCAAAACGGCTTCAGAAGTTCAGGACCCGAAAAACTGCTATAAATAGTAAGTTGTGTTGAAACTTACAAATTGAAATAACTGATGGTGGGGGGTTAAAATGGACTCAGTGGGTGGCCACCAATATCCATCTGGATTATTAAGTCCCCAAAATGGCTCCGGGTGTGCAGGACCCAAAAACCTGCTAAAAATAGTAATATGTGCCGAAGCTGAAAAAATGAAAGAATTGATGTTGCGGGTCCAAATGGAATAGGTGGGAGGCCACCGATATCCACCTGGATCATGCATCCTCAGGGGTTTGATGTACATGATAGGAAGACACTTTTTCATATTAGAGGAGGCACTATGCGATGTGAAGAAAGCCCCCTAAGCCTGGTATGCCAAAATTGGTAGTTGTATGACAAAGATTAGATTCATAATAAGCAATGTCGTTCTGAACCTCCACTTCAATTGATCCAAGGTATGATTTTGATTCTGGTTTTATATATTGACAGTCTATTCTTCGTAGGTAGTGAGTCTCCAATGATCAAGTGTAAGAAGGATTGTGGTATGAGATATACTTATGGAGATATGAGACTATATGGATACACAGAGACTTTTTCATACTTCGACTGATGAGAAGATTGCAGACATAAAGCAACATGGATTTATGGATGTGACCTTCCTGAGTAAGGACCCAGGTTGATCGAGGACATTGAGTTATGCTATTCCCCTATATTTGAGCTCCCATGATGAGGAACTGAGCCTTAAAGCTCTTGGGGTTGAGGGACCTCTGGATTCTCCAGAGTATACCCTAGTTGGCATCTGTCTTTCCCATCCATTTGGCCAATGGGTGTTGGTTGCTTGAGTTAGGCATGATCCTTATCATTTATGGTAAGTGGCATCCCACTCAAGCTAGAGATCCATGTGTTCTACCACTAACTCCTAAGGGTCAAGTTGGGAAGATCAACAGATAATAGGATAGATAAGATCCTTAACATTTATGGTAAGTGGTATCCATCCTATTATTGCCAAGTAGTGGAATAGGTTTTATCCTTAACTTATAAATTAAGTGACATCCCTCCTATTATCTACAAGTTTCTTGGGTCGTAGCATTGGCTCCCCATTGACAGAGTTTTCTTGGGTCAAAGCATTGGCTCCCTGCTAGCAGAGATTTCCCGGGTCGTAGAATTGGCTCTCCATTGGAAGAGGTTTCCTAGGTCATAGCATTGGATCCCCACTAGTAGAGGTTTATCAGGTCATAACATTGGCTCCCCAGTGGTAGATATTCCCAAGTAGAAATATTGTCTCCCCGCTAGCAGTTATTCTGAGTGGTAGTGTTGGCTCCCCGATGGATAAAGGGTGGTAACTGAAGCTATCCTATGAATATTATTCTTTATATTCAAGAATAATTCAACATATAGAGTTGAGTAGATATGGTACATGTAATGATGACATGATACTTGCAATGATTACATAATGTAGTTGGAATTTCTCCCTGGATGAGAGGGAGTGTTAATTTGGAAGCTCGATGAAAAATTCCAATCATGGAACTAGATTCCTCTTTTCAAGAGGACCAATTTTGACCTTTGAAGCACTTGATTCAGACATGGGAAAGTGGATATTTAAAGTGAAGCCCATAGTTTCACAAATTGTCAAGTTTTCTTAGAGGCTAATTAGGCCCTCCTCCAATGTCTATAAATTAAGGTCACCTGCACCTCATTTAGAGATCAATCATCACAACTCAACAAATCTTACTTTCTCTCTAAAATTGATTGGTTTGTACATGTCAAGGGAAACTTCTCTTTCACATCTGCGAGGGTCCAAGGAGGAAACTTATGCATTGAATTTTCAACTGGATAGTTTAGCATTATTTTGACTGAGTTTGACTTATTTTTTTGACTTTATTTGACTGGGAAAAGTTTGATCTCTTCAGACCAAGTTCATTGGCACACAAACTGATAAAATATGGGTAGTTTGACCACCATTATTCGTAGGAATATTTCAAACTTCTACCCTAGAGAAAAGTGCATATTTTGACCAAGTTTGATTGGGTTTGGACTGAATTTGGCCAGCAATTAAGGTCAAATTTATGGGTTGGTTATAGAGCTGCTAAAGGATAGATCTGACTATTGAATTTTATTAGTCATGGCACACTTTGACTGTTGTTGGCATGGATAAAATTATATATTTGGAATAGTTGACCATATTTGACATTTCATCATTGATATATTGGTTTTATGGTTGGTTGACTTGGTTGACAGTCAAAATCCTTTGACTTTGACTCTTGTTGATGAATATTTCTCATTGTACTCTTTGTTGAACATTTATGACAATCTAATAGAAGAAGAATTACAAATGGTTTTCCCTCTTATGGGGTTTTCCCCTGGTCTTTGACCAAATCAGTGTCTCTTGGCGATGTGTTTATTGTCTCCTATTTTTCATTGCATTTATTGTTCTATCTTCAATTACTGTTGATGAATGGAAGAATTAATTATTGTTGAAAAAATTTCTAATTGAAGAAATGAATTGGGCTAAATTTATTGATACGACATAAAGTAGTGTAAAAATTAGAAAAATCTTCCCATTTTGGGACGATTTTGGTCCCCAGAATATTTTATTGAATAAGGTGAGGAAATTTTCCTCTACATTTTCCTTGGGGTACCATTTAGCCTTTATTTGAAGATGTTTTTCAACCCAATCTACCAAAGGTCATGTTTCCCCTCCCTTGTTATTATGGACCTCTTCTACGAAATTATATCCTTTGTCAAATCTACCTAAGTATATGGTGCCAAATCCTCTATAGAAGGTAGGACATGTTCCTCTTCCTGATCCAAGATGGAAGGCTCATGTATGGGAGTATACTAATTCTATAGATGATATCTCTCACATTTTCTAGTATATCAAAGGGACCACATCGTAGGGCCTTGATTTTCTTTCCATGACATTGTAACCTCTCCTTATTCAATAATTTTTTTCCCACTTGTAATGACTTATTTATTATAGATCATGCTTAGCCTTGTATTTTTCTTATGAATTTTATACATCTCTTGTACCTATAGATGGATATTATTTATCTTATCAACAAAATTTTCTTCCCTTAATGCATTTCTAGTAAGATCCTCCCTCACTCCTCCTTGTTATCCATGTGTAATATCCAAAGGTGAAGGTGGAAAATATCCAAAGAAATTTTAAAATGGGGACTTCCTAGTAGAAGTGTGGGTTTCTATGTTAGGAGAATGTTTTATGTATACTATGTTTCATCCCAGGTATTCATATGCTTCTGATTATAACCCCACAAAAGTTGCACCAAATTCGTGTTGACTACTTCTATGTTCCCATATTTTTTTGGATGAAATGTTGCATACCTCTTCATCTTCATGTTCATATTCTCCCACAATGTATTCCAAAATGCAAAAAGAAATATTGTGTCCCTATTTGAAACAATGCTCTTTGGGGTTCTAAAGTGCATCCGAACCTATTCAAAGGACAAGTTTGTTGCTTATTTTGAATTTATGGTTCTTTTACAAGGCATGAGAATGCACATATTACTGAACTTGTCAACTACCATGAATAGGTAATTGTGTCCCTTCCTTGTTGTTGGTAAACCTCCAAAAAAATCCTAAAAATTCATTGCCAAGGAAAAATGGGTATAGGTAAGGGATGGTACATACCTTGTTTCCTATTACTAGGCTTTTTCATATAAGAAAATATACAACATTTTAAGAACCAAGCTACATCTTCTTACATGTTAGGCTAATACACATACCTCTTTAAGTTAGCCATTGTTTTCCCTATACTAAAATTACCTACAACCTTGGAGATATGAGCCTCTCTAATTAGATGCAATCACTCACCTTTAAGAACACATGATTTTTCTAGCTTATGGAGTAACCCATTATGGAGATGATATTGAATTTTTTTATCACCACTAATGATCCAAGTAGATATTGGTGTCCACCCACCTATTCAAACTGGGCCTCCAGTTGGTTTCATTGGTTTCCTTTTTTGTAGCATAATTTACTATTTTTAGAAGTTTTTTGGGTCCCAAACTTCCATATTTGTTTTGACCCCCTAAATGGTGTTTGGCACAGGAATGTCATAAAACTTGTAGTACTCAGAGAGGTGTTTCCAATGAGATATTGTATTCACCAAACAAATAGCATATGACCAAGTTACAACCCCAGGAAATTGGTTACCCAACCAACCCCAATGGGCCTACAAACTATTGACAATCCATCTCCTAAGGTTAGGTTTTTGGTTGTTTATGGTTTCCCTTTGATGTTAAATAATAAATATGACCTTGAGCCTCATTGTAAGACAGTTTAGAGGCATGTAGGTACCACTTCTCTTCTCATAGATAAGCTACCATTGCCTGAGCTAGTTATTTCCATTCTGTATGTAAGCATATTATAGTTCTTTGATATTAATGAAATGAGAATTTTTTTATGTTTCATATATTTGTTTATTTTTATTTATGTATTCTGTTTCCTTCTTACATAAGCCTATATCAATGGTTTGAAGGAGGTATTCTCTTTCTTTCTTTTTCTTTGCATGTCCCCAATGAGGTCAGGGTATAAGGAGTTAGGGCTCGAATTGGTTGAACCTTTGCAAGACCAGCCTCCAAAATCCCGATGACCTTCCATGGCAGAAGAAATGAAAGGTGAGGGAGTAGGAGATCCTTTCAAAATATTGCTTGAAGAATCCGTTAAGGGAAAAAGCAACATAATGATGGACAACTTCACCCAGATCCTTCGGCAGATGCCCACATGCAAAACTTGTCAAAAAATAAGAACATTACCTAAAAAGGAAAATTAAAGAAACCATAGAAATTGAAAAAATAAAAAAACAATATGAATCGTGATGAAGGCCTAAACATTAGTAATACTTGGAAACCCTTAATAAATTATTCTACCCATAAAAAGAACTTTAAAATCTCTAATTTTTAAGAATTTACCCCCCTTAATAAATCATTCTACTAAAAAATATATATTTTTTACAATTATATCATATATTTTTATTAGTAAAAACACCTCTAAGATTCCATTATTTCTTTAAATATTTTCCATTCATTCCATAATTATGTCACATTAATCTATAATCATAATTTCTTTTTAATAATTCACAATCATTAATTTTACATTTCTCCAAAACCATATCATTAAGTTAATCGAAAATATATTTAATAATAACTATTTAATAATTTACCAACTGACCTTAAATTGAATTTTTAACACGCCAAATAATATATATACTTATAGCTAATTAATTTTCCTAGTATTTTTCTAAGCTATCTTGAAGTCATTATGTTCTTTAAGGAATATTTCAACCACTACTCAATGTAGTTGTGTAATGGTGGAACCGTCACCTCGTACTTCACTCAAATTTCAAATAATTCATCTCAACTTAGTAAGTCATGGCCCATGTGATGTATTATTTCTAATTGTTCTTCAATTTTATTTTACAAAATTATTTAATAATTTTCAATTTATTCCTTATGAAAAACAACAAGGTTGTTAAGTTATTACCCATGCGACCATGCAACCTTTAGTACATCCACATTTATTCGTATTTGTTCTTGAATTAATAATATTGCATACATAATTAAGATATATCGCTTAAAATATTTATTCATAGTAATTAATTTAAACAACAATAGTTTCAAACTTTCAATATTTCACCTAGCCATAAACCACACTACTTTAGAACTTTCAATACTGCGTTACCTTCAAACTAGGGATTTAACTTGTTAAGGGATAAGGCTCTCCTAGAGCTAACTATGGACACACAACCCATACCATACATGTAATATTACTCACATTGTTATACCAAACCAATCAATTCTCCCTCCAAGATCCATCATTTCCCAAGACAAGCAAAGATAATCATTCATACAATTTACTAGGTACACTGGCCTAGCCAATTCCCCCTCTAACCGTCAGCCTCACCCTATAGGAGCAAGGAGGATTGAGCCATACAATTCACTGGGCAGACTGGCCCAACCAATTCACCCTCTAACCTCTAGCCTCACTTGATATGACCAAGAAGAATTGGTCATCCACTCCCACCATGGATTTCAAAATAATTTATTGAGTTATAGGGTTCAAGGGTTTATTAGGCTCACTTTCACCTTATGTATCATAAGTGTGAATATTCAAAACAATAAAATAGAAATGCACCAAAAGCTAAAACCATTAGTATTCGAAAATAAGTGCAATTCAATGATAACTAGGAAACATGGGAAGGATGATGGGAACATGAATCTTATATGCATGGGTAATGTTATCACACCGCAAGATTCCCAAGGTTGAGGAAGGGATCCCAACAGAGGTAACCACAGACCAAGATTTTGACTTGATAGCTAGCCCTATCAAGTCGAAGAGGGCTCTCTCCAAAAGGTCACAGCCAAGAGGGCTAGAGGAATTAGGGTTTTTTAGGCTAGATATTGAGTGCAGGGTTTTGTTTGAATTTGATTTGGTTGGGTTTCACTGGATGAAGAAATTAGGTCAAAGGAGCTAGGTCAAGGAAAATGAGATAGGGTTGCAGGGATTCAATGAGGCAAGGTAGGCATAAGGATTATCACTTAAATATGATTGTGATGAGATGTTTTTGAGACTGAGGAGAAGCTAGGAAGATCATGGGAGATGTATTCTTCCTAGACAAAGGAAAATGGACAAACTATGATCAATTCCCCAAAACAGAGCATGAGCAAGCATGTGTTCTGATTATCAAACTTGAAAGATATCATACCATAGAGATGAAGTGAACATGAATAAAATACATTCTAATATATGAAACTGAAGAAAATAAAATGATAAACATCATATCACAAGTATCCCAAAAAATAGTTGTAACTCCTCTTTATTAGCTGGCCAAACTGAGTACAATAGTTCCTTGATCAATAAGAAAACATACAAACTGATTCCAACCCTTTCTTAATGTGAATAAAGGGGCTAAATAGACATAAAAAAAAGCTTCACTCATCCTCAGGGGTCGAATCCATGAGGTGAGGAAGAGATCCACTAATTTCTGAACTGAAAACTGAAATGTAGGATGGTCCAAGTGACTCACTCCTCATTACACTCAAACTGATTCATCTTGACTAAAGGATAAGTTTACCTAATGAATCTACCCCTAGGTCACTTATCATTGAAATAATTACATTTACCATGATGAATTACATTTATAGAAAGATGATTTTTTGAGATAAAAACAAAATTTTCAGTGAAAAACCCAAAAACTCGGCAAACTGTCATATGCGCCATTTTCCTGTCATATGCGCCCTCCCTTAAGGTTGTGTGCCCTCCATGTTCAAGGTGACTTTTGACTGACCTAAAAGTGTCCAAATCAGGCCCAAGATGGATTTTTGTAAATCTCTGCCTGTCCTCTTTCTAAATATGTCTCAAGTTCTGAAAATGATGCTGATTTGACCCCTCAAACTTGAAATCTCCCAAGACTGCTCTTTGCATAGCGCCTAGGAAAAATATGGGCAGAAACATGATTTTTAGGGTGTTTTTTTCCATTTTCACTGACCATTTTAACACAAAAAGCTTAGAAAATTTACAGGGTGCATGTCTTCATCATTTTGAACCCAATGGTGGTGACCTTTTTCCCAACATATGCCCCTATCATTTGCGCAACGCATACGAAATTTTTTATGTTAAATTATTTTTTCTTAGAAAAACATAGTCAAACTCAGAATTTGCAAAAAAAATTGTACATGCCTCAAAATTTGTAAAATAGTTGATGATGATGTGTCTAGGATTGAAGGAAAGCCTCAACAATAATGTCCAACGTTTTTTTTTCCTCCATGGTCAACTCTTCAATTTTTTGCATTATCACTTTTGAGCTTAGCCAATGCAATTTTCTCTTTCAGGGCATAGTGTTTGACCTTTCTCCTCAATAGGTCATTATCTTTATTTGCCTTTGCTAGCAGCTTCTCCAAATTTTGATTGGCTCTATCAAGCCATGGCTCCCTGTCTTCATTGATCAATATGGAAATATGCTCATTTAGGGTTAGTTGATCAACAAACTCAGCTTCCCTTTGCCTCTCTAGAACTAGAGATCTTTTCATCCCTCTAGTTCTAGGTATCTATCTTGGTACTTGTTCTTCTTCATCATCGAGAAATCCATACCTTTCAAGTGTTTCATCTAGCATGGCTTTGGCCTTTTGAGCCTCGCTTTGAGCAGTGAAATACTTAACCTCAACAATGACTTGTTTGGTTTTCAATTGGTCATTTTATTTCTCAAGGAAGTGTATGACATATCTTGCCTTGTCAAGATTAGTTTGAAGCTCCTTAATCTTGGCATCCTTACCTTTGATGGCTGCATTTTTTATTTTTTCATTTTCATCCTCATCTAGGTCAACAAGATGGAATTCATGCTCTATTTCATTCGTGTCCTCTTCATCATGAATGACTTTCTCACTAACCTTATCTTTGCCTTTGCCCACCTGCTATATTGTTGTAGAAGGCATGGCCCCTTCAACTCCATGTGGAGAAAACACATGCATGTAGCTTCTCTGGTAGGTTTTTGGCAATGACTCAACCTCAACCATACCAGCCCACTTAAGGTCAATATCCTCCATCTTTCTGGGTGATCCAATGTCATGATGAGATGGAGATGAAGGAGGTGAAGTGGATTGATAAGATGATGATGAATGAGCTATGGGTTGAGATGGAGGGATGGAAGTGGATGGTTGTGATTATGAAGGCACATTTTGTGCATGCTGAGTAGGAGGATCTCTAAATTTATCATGGGCTATGAAGGTGTCCAATAAAATGTTTAGTTGATTAATATGGTGGCCGACTATGATCTTAATGAGGGAATGATGGAATAGGATTTTCATTTGATGCTCATATTTCCTTTTCTGGACAATGAATGCCACCTTATGTATGCTTCGGAAAAGGTAGTAGGGTATATTGAGCATCTTTACCCTAGTGAAATGCATCAAGAGGCGGATGTGATAAGTATAGAGCCTTGAAAATCTACCCTCACATGAAAATCATTTCATGATTATCTTCATCATCAGTGCATATCTGTCATGAAGGTGGGAAAAAGGAAAGAACCTCTTTCTCTCATTCTTATACCTTGGTTTTAAGAAACACTCAAAGTATTTTTCCTCCAAATCAATCTTTTTGAACCACTTCTCCCCAACATTTTGGATCCTAGTGGCAGCAGAAATGGTGGCAGTTGAGACAGTAAAGGTGACTCCAGCTAAAGTGACTTGGTTTTTGTGGAGGTTGGATATCAAGATTCTGTTCAACCTACCATGGTGTTGAACCCTCTGAATTTTTTCACAAAAATCATAACAACCAACATATTTGAAACATGTTACTGACATTGGAGAGGTTGAAATTTCATTGGTATTAACAGGTTCAAGTCTGAGCACTCTTCCACCTCTATGTGGCCTCCTTTCCTCTATTTCCTCTCCTTCACTGAATATTATGTTTCCTTCCTCTTTTTCCATGTTGTTTTGTCAAAATCCTAGGGATTAGGAATGATAATGTGTGTAAGGTGACTTTTTTGGGGATAGAAAATGGGAAAGGGAAATTTGTGGGAAATGGTTGTAGGTATATGAGAAATGGGGGAAGGAAAAAGGAGTGATAGTGTGATGGGAATTGGAATGGGGAATTGGGAATTGGGATGGGGTATTGGGAATTGAGATGGGGAATTGGGAGCCTAGGTAAAAATAAACACCTAGGGCTTAAGGTTTTACATTTTAAAAGCTTAGGGAGAGGGATTATACTAATACAGATTTAGGAATGAGTTTTTGCAATATGGGAAGGAGCAAAATGGTAAGGGAGTGAATTTTGGGAGTTGGGAGTGTTAGGGAGGAAAAATAGGGTTTTGAATGGTTAAAACACCAAATTATCAAGAGAATTAGACAACACCAAAAAAAAAAAATTTAAGGAGGTAAATGATGATGGAAGAAACCTTTACTTGCTTGCTGGAGGCTCAAATAGATTTTGCAGAAGTTTTGGAGGTGATTTGGTGAAATTTGGATGATTTGTTGGCTTGTTGGACATATGCGCAGTGCCTTAAGGCTGTGCGCCCTCTCTTCAGGCTGTGAGACCTCTCTTCAGGCTATGCGCTATCTTTTCAGACTGTGCGCAATGCCTCAAGGATATGCGCCCTCTGCTCAAAAATTTTCCAATTTTTCCCAAAAAATCGAAAAATTGCTCTCTTCAAGTGTTTTCTTGATGGAATAGGAGGAAAATGAATTTGAAATTGATGTATAGGAGTATTTAATGCTTGATTTAATTTATATTTAAATCAAAAACCCACTTTTCCATTGTTCCCTTTCACGTTTTTGACACATTTGCTAATTACCCTTTTCTTTTGACTTTTCTTCTTTGCAGGATGAAGTTGGTGAAGTTTGGCTCTTTTCACTTTCAGTTGGTGAACTTCAGTTTGGCATATATGATTTGAGTTGGCAGCTAGGGATATAACTTATTACATATTATAAGCATAAAATTACATAAAAAATTAAAAATAAGTTAAAAATAAATTACATCTTTGTTTTCATATCAAAATTACAATTTTGATATGAAAATCAAACTTTAAAATCAAAATTACAACTTTAAAAATATCATATTTACATGCTGATAATTTTCTGCAGATGATAATGAAATTTTTATTGAGTCACTCTCACACCTTTTTCTGACCTTATTGAGAATAAATGATGCATTCTTGGACCTTGAACAATAAAAACTAATGACCTAATGGGACCTTCAATTACTTGACTCCATGGTTGACTTGACTGACATAAGACATAGTGAAATGAGCTTTTGAAAAGTGTTCTAATGCTCAGCAAGACATGAAGGTGGGCCAGTAAATGTGAAATTTTTAAGGAGAGTGACGTGTTATGACTTGGACTACCATAAGTGAATCAATTTTTTACATGACCTAATGGAATGATAAAAAAATTTAGAGTGGGACCCATAAAATGAGTATAAAAAGAGTAGTTTTGGTCACTGATGGCAGAATGCATATTCTAACACTAACAGGTAATTTCTACCAAGTGTCACTTGAGGAACCCTTCCCCACCACTTAGAGACTTGGGTGGACCAATTCCCCTCTTTTTCAAGCATAGGATTATGTCATGGTTTTACCCCATTACTTTTCCCTCTTGTGGAGTTCCAACCCCCAATATTCTTCCCATATAGTGCTTTGTAGCTATGGTGTATCATATTAATATGTTGTGATTACATGTTGCAAAAATAGGCTCATTTTCCTTTTTGCGCATAGTTAGATAGTCCTTAACCCCACAAGCACTCTAGCCTTAAAACATATAACATAGGCATGCAGAGCCTAAAACAAGTGTATTCACATTTGCATGCAAGCATAATAGAACTTGATCACTAATCTAACATAAATATGAACAATACCATATAGGAATATTCTAAGGATGTTATATTCCCTTCCCATTTATTTTTGCATCATCCTTAGTGTATTATATACATATGTACAGTAAAAGTAAGTGTAGTTATGCCTCTTATAGAGCTTCGTCTAGCTCCCATGTGGCATGCTAAAGGTTGTAACAACTAAATTATACCTTTACCAACTCTATGGCCTTGTTTCAAAGTTCCTTTACCTTTTGATATAAATTTGTACACTAGATCCACCAAAATTCCCTTTCGAGATCCACTTGAATCACAGTCCAACCATTCATGTGGCTAGCATAAATTAGACACTTTTAAATTAAAAATACATGAAACACATCACAAATGTGTATGGATGTAGTAAACGCAAGTCAACATGCAACTAGACCAATCCTTTCCATTATCTCAAATGGTCCACAAAATCAAGCTACTAACATTGAACAACATCCCCACTTTAGTGAACACTTTTTAGCCTTAAATTTAAAAAATACATGCTCTCCCTTTGAATTCGTTATTTATTTGACCCTTATCTACATATATATTTTTCTATCATGTGCAGCGTTCAAGTTTTGTTCAACTTTTACTACTCGTCATTCCATCTCCCTGAAAAATCTTGGTCCAAAAAAGTCTTTGTCAATCGAGCTATCCCGACTTACAATTTTGATTTATTTCCAACCATACAAGACTTCAATTGGACTCATCTTCAAAGGTTCTTGATATCCATTGTTGTACATGAACTCTAGCAAGTGCAACTATTCTTCCCATTTTGATGGTTTGTCCATCACATGCATCTTGAGCATATCCTTGATCACCTAATTGACCTTCTTAGTTTTTCCATTTGATTATGGGTGATGTTTCTTGCTAAATTTAAAGTTATTTATGGGTCTCTTGAATAAGCCCTTCCAAAATTTTAAAGTGAAATTGGGATCACTATCTAATATGATTTACTTAGTAGTATGGAAATTCTCTTCATGAATATCTCTGCAATGTTAGTTGTCTTGTGTGTTGAATTTGCTAGAATAAAGTGGGAACCTCTAGTAATTTTATCTATCACCACCATAATGGAATCATGATGCCTCACAGTCATGGGAATTTTGTTAATGAAGTATTTAAAAATTATTTCCCGCTTCCACTTAGGAATGGGTATAGGTTGAAGTAGCCCTTCTGGATGTATGTGCTTAGCTTTAACTTTTTGGAATTCCAAACATTTCGCTATGTGATCAACTACATATTTTTTCAGACTTGGCCGGTAGTATTACATTTTTCATGTTGTTACATTTTTGGTACCGAGGATGTCCAACATTATTTTTAGCTACTGTGAGATGGTATATAAATTTTCTCTTTATACATGATAAATCCATCCTTCCTTAACTCATAGTCTTTTTATTTAGGGTATAAATGATTTTCATGTAGGAATTCTTCGATTTGAGTATACTAATTATGCATAATTCGAACCTCTGAAATTTTTATTCTTAAATCATATTAGTGTATACTAATAGTTGTAACGCACACTTCGCAAATTCTTCTTCTAAGTGTATCTATCACCTTATTCTCCTTATCCTTTATGTATTTTATTTAAAATTCATACTCACTAGAAATTCTATCCACCTAATTTTCCTTTCATTTAAAGTACATTGGCCATATAAATGCCTTAAACCATTGTGATCATTTCTAAGTTCAAATTTCTTACCCATAAGGTAGTGTCTCCACAGTTTTTAAGAGCATGAACTATAATTTGTTTCCAACACCAAATCACGTGTTGCATAGTTCCTCTCATGTTATTTCATTTTTTTGGACAAAAAACATATTACATGTACATTTTTCATGTGGAATCCTCCTATCCCTTCCTTGTGTTCATTAGTTCACATAATGAATTTATCATTTTGAATAATTATCTATAGAATCGGTATGCTTTTCAAAACTAGTTTCAATTGTTGGAATGTCCTTTCATAATCCTAAGTGTCCATTAAAATTTTACTCTTTTCTTCTACAAAGAGGTGATTGAGTGTTTTATCCTTAAGAAACCCTCAATAAACCTTTTGTAATAGCATGATAAGCCCAAAAAACACATGTTGACGTTGCGATCAACGCCCTCCAAAAATTTTCCTACAAGTGAATTTTGGAGCCTACTGAGGATGTAGTGATGTTGTGAAACCAGCTGATATAAATTACGAAACCTCCTTTCTATATATAGGAGTCCATGGGGCCACAATGTAATCCTAGCCGACCTAACAATAAAAATTTAAGGGCACAATAATAACAATATGGGGGTTACAGGGGTACAATAATAACAATAAGGGGGTTACACTGACAACAATAAGGGACTATACTAGTAATATAGGGGCCTAACATGCCCCTCTTCTTCAAAAAAGTGTTGTCCTCAACGCTTGAGTAGCTCTGGGTGCTTCTGTATAAAATTATCATCCTCCCATGTAGATTCTTCAATGGGTAAGTTCTTCCACTTGATGAGATACTCTAAAAATTATTTAATAGGGGGTTTAAGGGGGGAAAACCCTAGCTTTTAGTGTCTAAACCGAGCTATCTTTTTGTGAGGGGAGAAATTAACTAGAAAAATGGTCACTAGGAGGTTTTCTGGGGAGTTCAAGGATAATAGTTTAAATTTATTATTCTAATTATTTTTAATTAAATTGTAAATAAAATTGTTAAAAACACATTTTTAAATATAAAAAATTAATGATTCTAAAATGTTCACTAAATTTTAATAATGTAATTAATCTAAAAGACATTCATTTAACTTAAAATATTTAAATTAGAATATTTATGAAGTTCTCTGTCAGTATGCATGGAAAAGTTCATTTAAATTAGAATATTTATGAAGTTGTCTGTCAGTATGCATTAAAATAATTTTCATTTCAAGAGATTTGTGAAATATTCTAGAAAAGCACATCATGTTGGAAACTATGATGTTTCCAACATATTGTAGTGTGTTTCATGGAGCCATGTTGTATCAAAAGCCTCCATGATAACCATTTTTGGGCGCCATATTCTGGATGTTGTTTCTGGATGCCAATTTCATTGTTTCTTGTTACAAATTTCAACACTCCCTCTGAACCAGAAAGGAATCAATATGTCTCAATCCGATTCCTTTGGAATGTATTGCATGCAACAATTCTAAAACTGAATAGCTTCCAAACAAATGAATCAGTATAATGCATATATCATCAGAGTCTTCTGACTACTATTAGTTACTGCACATGTCTACTAGACTCTCTACACTGCTGACATCTGCATCCATGCACTCTGCACTGCTGCCAATTCTGATATGCGCTCCAGTATCTGACACATGTCACTCTGATTTCTATCTTCTTGACATATGTTTCTTAGAGTATCTCATGTTTTATGTGAGTGTTGAATTTATTTTATGTTTTAGAGTATCCTTGATGAGATACTCTAAAATTGATCAATTTCGTAGCTGTCGATTTCTTTTTTCCGTGACTGCTTCAGGTTCCAATATGATTTTTCCTTCCTCATCAAGTTCGGGAAATATTGTTTGAACTGGAAGATTTTCACCTATAACCTTCCTTAAGCATGAAACATGGAAAATTGGATGCACTCACGAAGAAGCAGGAAGCTCCAATTTGTATGCCATAGTACCAATCTTTTGCAACACCTTGTAAGGACCATAGTACTTTGGTGATAATTTATTATCATTCTTAGCTTTCTTGAGGGACAAAACAACAAAGTTATTCTTCCAAACATTTATTTGCTATCTCAGTTTGACCATCGGATTGAGGATGATAAGATGAGCTATGAGCTAATTGAGTACCCAAACAAGAAACTAACTCCGTCCAAAAATTTCCAGTAAAAATGGGATCTCTGTCGCTCACAATAACCTTTGGGTTTCCATGTAGCTTTTGAATTGTTTCCATAAATGTAGTAGCAATTGCACTAGCTTTAAATGGATGAGATAATGCACAAAAGTGTGCATATTTGGTAAGTCTATCAACTACCACCATGATGACACTCTTTCCTTCGGACTTAGGTAAACCTATGATAAAATCCATTGAAATCTCCTCCCAATGTTGGCTTGGAATGGATAAAGGTTGTAGAAGACCTAGGGTCTTAATTGTCTCAACTTTATTCTATTGGCAAACCAAACATTCCGCCACAAAATTTTGAATATCAGATTTAAGGCCCTCCCCAAAAAATTATTTCTTCACCCTGTGGTAAGTTTTTAAAAATCCCGAGTGTCCTCCTAAATGAGAAGTGTGCAATTCCAAAAGAATATTTTGTTTTAGTTGTGAATTATTACAAAGATAGAAGCGATCTTTGTACCATAAGGAATCATTTTTCCAACTAAATGTATCAGATGTACTAGGATCTTGCGGAAACTTTTGAATGAGTGTCCACACTTCTTCGTCCTTCTTCCATTCATCCCTTACTTTAGTTATCCAATATGGTTGGATAATAGAAATGGCACAAAGCAATGCTTCCAACTCTTCATTCTTTCTTGAGAGTGCATCTGCGACAACATTTAGCTTCCCTTTCTTGTAGATTATTTCAAAGTCATAACCCAACATCTTTGTGACCCATTTTTGCTGCTCTTCTGAAGATAGTCTTTGTTCCAAAAAGTGTTTAAGACTATCATGATCAGTTTTTACCTTGAAGTGTCTTCCCATTAGGTAAGGTCGCCATTTATTTAGTGCATGCAGTATTGCTAACATTTCCTTCTCATAAATAGCTTTCTGTAAATAATTTCCTTTTATTGGACGACTTTCAAAATCAATGGGTCTTCATTCTTGCATTAAAACAACACCAATTCCATTTCTTGAGGCATCACATTCCACAATAAAGGTTTTTGTGAAGTCTAGCGTAGCTAAGACCGGTGCTAGGCACATTGCCTCTTTAAGATGTTCAAAGGCCTTAGTTGCTTCAGGAGTCCATGAAAATGCATATTTCTTCAATAATGTTGTTAGAGGTGCTTCTATTCTCCCATAATTTTTAACAAACTTGCGATAATACCTTGTTAACCCGAGAAATGCTCGCAACTGCTTAATGGTTGTGGGGACTTTCCATTCCTTAATGGCTTTAATTTTGTTAGGGTCTACCTTAACACCCTCATGAGATCAAATATGACCTAGATATTCCACCTCTTGTACTCCAAAGAAACATTTGGATGTTTTTGCTTACAATTGTTTCTCCTGCAATAGTTTGAGCACCCTGTCAACATGTTGAACATGATCCTTCCAAGACCTGCTGTAGATTAGTATATCATCAAAAAATACTAGCACAAATTTTCTAAGGAAGGGTTTGAAAATGGAATTCATCAACCCTTGAAATGTAGAAGGTGCATTGGTAAGGCCAAAGGCATGACCAAAAATTCATAATGACCCTCATGAGTTCGAAATGCTGTTTTTGGAATATCTTCAGTCTTCATTCTAATTTGATGATATCCTCAACGAAGATCCAACTTGGTAAAATAAATTGCTCCATGTAATTCATCCAATAATTCATCAATCACAGGAATGGGAAATTTATCTTTAATGGTGAGCTTATTGAGCTCCCTATAATCTGGACACATGCGCCATGATCCATCCTTCTTGTGTACCAATACTACAAGAGTAGAGAAAGAACTTTGACTAGGTTGAATTATACCAGCCTTTAACATTTCTGCAATCGTACATTCAATTTCACTCTTTTGGACGTAAGGATATCTATAAGGCCTTATGTTTGGAAGAACACTTCTGGGAATCAAATGAATATACACCTTGGAATGATTGTCCAATAATTTTTGGAGATCTGCAGAAATAGATGATTTTGATGTTGGAACTTCTAGTGAGGATAATTGTGCAATTACGCCTCGTTGTTCTTTCTGTAGAAGCTTTTTCATGACATTAGAGCTTATTATCTTTCCCAGCTTCCCTGCAATACCCCGTAATTCAGAAAAAAAATTCAAGAAAAGTTCTTGAAAATTAAAAGCTACCATCCCCAAAGATTGTAACCACTGTACCCCTAGTACAACATCAACACCTCCCATAGGAATCAAAAGCATTGGACTATTCAATACATATTCCCCCATGGTTAGCTTGATATTATGGCATTTTCCAGAGCAATTTATAGTTCCTCCATTTGCAACCATCACTTGACATTCCAGTGCTGGGTATAGGAAACAATTCAATTCCTTGGCTACCTTACAATGAATAAAATTATGGGTACTACCTGAATCAATCAACACTATTTCCTTTTTCTTCTTGATATGTCCTTCTATCTTAAGAGTTTGAGGAGTGGTAATTCCTGCCAATGCATTACATGATATGGTCGGACTCATTTCTTCCTCTTCTAGGGTTGGTTCATGGTGTATACCCTCTTCTTTTGAAAATTCTTGTTCATTGTCTTCTTCCTATTCACAATCTATGTAAAATAATTTCTTCTCACCACTTATGGCCTTTAGTGTATTTGCTATCAAAACTGTAGCAAAGCCCTTTTGCTCTTTTTTCTTCCAATTTTTGTGGTGTCAACCTTGTAGGTTGTGGAAATCTAGGAGTAGCAACACTTCCCTCTTTATAGAAGTGAGTGGTAGGCTTCCTTGTCGCCATAATTTTACATTCTATTTTTCTTGCCAACCTGAATGCCTTCTCCAATGAATCAGGTTCCAAAACACGAACTTCATGTTGGATGTTATCCTTTAAAGTACCTATGAAGAGATAAATCTTGTGTTCCTCTGGAATATCAGTTACCCTTATATTCAATTTTTGGAAGTCCTCAATGTACTAGACACTTTTGTTTGATATTTATCAATTGGCTAAAGAAGGTGTTGCTCTTTGTATCCTCATAATGTGCTATCATTTCCTCCGTAAAAATTGACCAAGTGACAATTTTTTTACAGGAGAAAAGCCATTGATACCATACAAATGTATTTTTTTCTAAATGTAAAGTTGCGATGTGTACCTTTTGTGTGTTTTGCACATTATTGAGATCAAAATATTGCTCCATCTGTAGTATCCATGTTACAGGATCCTTTCCATCAAATTTCCTCATATCCATTTTTGGAATATGGTGGTTCTTCCTTCCAACACTAGAGTTTATGAAATCATGATTAACATTTATTTTGTTCTCATCATGAGTTTCATCTACTATCTTTTCACCATTAGGAAACATTTCTTGTATCAACTTTTTCAAACCTTCCATGCCTGATTTTAGATCCTTCTTCATGTCTTCCATTTTTTCATCGATCTTAGCTTCCATGTCATCAATCTTAGATTCCATGCCAGCTTCCATGCCATCCATCTTAGCTTCCATGACATCCATGCCATTTTTCAAACCATACATCTTAGATTCCATGCATTTCTTCAAACCATCCATCTTAGTTTCCACGCCTTTCTTCAAAACTTCCATGTCATTTTTTGTTTCTCTTTGCGAGAGAGAAATTTGTTGCACTTGCTCTTGTAATTTTGATATGTCATGTTTCCATTCTTCGTCTTCATGAGTCATAGTAGAGCCTTCTAAAGGCTTAATGGGTGTTGAATTATTTTTAGGGGCCATTTTAGAATCCAAAACTAATATCTATTCTACAATATTCCCTTGGAATCAATTCAACTTGATTCTTAAAACAAGACTTATGCAATTCAGTAAAAAAAAATACACACCTTTTACTTGATTTTGAGGAGCTCGATATTGAAATTGAATTATCTCTATAATTGCATATTCTCAATATCTAAAATTTGGCCCTATAGTAGCCCTCTAAAGCTTCTTTCAAATTCCACAGGTCTGATCTGATTTGGATTCTTCAAGACAAATTAATGTCCAATCTCCCACAATGACCCAATTATTGGCTGGTTCAGTAGAGCGAACTTGTACGACTTTCCATGTGTCACTGTTTCCTTCTTTGGCTTTGAAATTGATAGACAGAAAACTACAGTCTGTGTACTTGCGGTCACTTTTTACAGCATTCCAATCCGATGCTCAGAGAGAGAGTTATGAAGATTTTCCCATGATCACCTCTTTGAGATGAAATTCAAAAGCCTGAAAAATCCCTAACTTCCACAGATCATATCTCCGCCAATATTGCGAACCAAGATCTGAAATTTTGTGACGCTGTTCCTCAGGCTTTCAGCTTTTCACTCTAAAAATTTCAGCTTTTGAACCTTCGTAGAAACAATTTTATAGCGAAAATTCCACGATGCCCCGTTTAGGTTAAATTCAGGAGCCTGCAAAATGACCTACCTTACACAGATCATATCTCCAAAAATATTGTGAACCAAGCTCTGAAAATTTGTGATGACGTTCCTTGAGATTTTGGATTGGCACCCTCAAAATTTTAGCCTCTGAACCTTCATAGAAAAATTTTTATAGTGAAAATTCCACGATGACTCCGCTTTCAGTGCTCGGAAATGTAAACTCCCTGTAATCAAAATCCCAAAGCTCGATACCAAATGTTGTAAAACCAGCTCCAAAAATAGAAGAAAAGAGATATCAACGCCTTAGAAATAAGCCACTTCAAGGGGGCACCTACAATACATTACATGAATGAACAATTCTTGGATGATACAAATTACAAAACCTCCTTTCTATATATAGGAGTCCATGGGGCCACAATGTAATCCTAGCCGACCTAACAATAATAACTTAAGGGCACAATAATAACAATATCGGGGTTACAGGGGTACAATAATAACAATAAGGGGGTTACACTAACAACAATAAGGGACTATACTAGTAATATAGGGACCTAACAAGCGATCTATAATTCCATAGTCTCTTCATGACCAATTAATGTTATGCTGAGTATTTAAGTATTATTCTCAGTTTCTAAGTGTCGAATTCACTTGCTCACACATGTTTAGTTTGTAACAAGTTCATGAGTGCATTATTTTACGCAATATTGAACATGAATAGCACAGTCCATAAAGATAGTTCTTGTGCAATTTTCAACATATGTCGACAGTCAGTGTGCACTTTCATTGACAATCTCTCACTTTTGGTTGCAATTATAGTTCTGTTTCAGTGAAGTTTTTCCAACTGTCGCTTTTTCACAGCTTCGCTTTCACAATTGTCACTTTTTCTTTTTTCACATTAATAAGTGTCTTTTTCATGTCTTCTTCACTTTGGCATGTGTTTCTTTGAATTCCCTTTGCATTTACAAGTGTCGTTTTCATTTGCAAGTGTCGTTTTCATTTTTCTCTTACTATCGAAAGTGTCGTCTTTTAGCATGGGAAGTGTCACACATTGTATAAGAAGAGTTGTGGTTAATTGCAAGAGGAAAATTTGGTACCAATGGCCCCTATTTACCATGTAGACATGTACTAGACCCATTCCCAATTTTTTATGCATTTTTGTACTAGTGGCATCACTATCATTGCAAAGTGTATCGTAAGTGTCAAACCTAGTTGAAGGGATTAAAATTAAAATTCTTTAAACGAAGTTCATATGCATTCTCCTACACTACTATGTCCTATTATTCATAATGAAATACATCATAAATATTCCCCAAGTCTTGAGCACTACCATACAAGTGTCGTCACTATCGTCACAAATTGTACCCTAAGTGTCAAATTAATGGGATCATGTTGTTCTTATGTACTGATTGTTCAATGTTGTGTCATAAATTGTTCTGAGTGTGTGTGACCATTCATAAGTTCAATCCTTGTCTCACTTTTACCTCACTCACCCCATACTTAGCTAAATCCTAAATTTTTTTATGCCCAACCAACTTGACCCAACAGAGCCTCCTTGAATTGCGCATTATGCAGTAGTAAGGCTTAAGCTCCCCCCTTTCCTCATGGAATTGTGCAATGTGAAGTTCCTACCTCATTAGAGGAAATTTTAGTCTAAAATTGCCCATGAAATTTTCACGTACATAATATGTATACCAATCAAAATACTTTAAATTTAAAAAGAGGTACATGTAAACATTTTGGAGGGAAAATATAAAAAACAAAAAAACAAAAAAAGAAAGAAAGAAAGAAAGAACAAAAACAAAAACAAAAACAAAAAAAACTACCTTTTTTAATTGTATTTTTGGCTTATCTCCTTATATGTTAACTCAAATTTCAAGTGCAGACACTCGTTGGATGAAGAATTAAATTTCTCATCCAACGAGTACCCATTATGCATACTTTTGAGAAGACCCACATAAATAAAAATTAAAGATACATTAAAAAAACGTGTTCAACAATTTTTTTAATGTATCTTAAATTTCTATCAATGTGTTTTTTCTCAAAAGTATGCATATTGGGTGCTCATTAGATGTGGAATTTAATTTCACATCCAATGAGCATCTACACTTGAAATTGGAATAAACCTATGAGGAGATAAGCAAAAAATACAATGAAAAAAATAGTTTTCTTCTTTCCCCTCCAAAATTCATAACTATTATTTTATTATTTTCCTATTATTTTAATATTTTTCCTTAGGAGGCCACTTTTAGGCCTAAATTTCCTCTAATTCCAAGGACTACGCATTATGAATTCTTAGTGCTCAACCTTTCCCTATTGGCCTCCACATCTGTGCAATTTACCCTTCCATTTAACCCCCTTTTGTGCATTGCACAATGGAAATCCTCAAGTTGTCATCCTACCTCATTGAGTTAGGTAATTACACAATCCCTAGGCCTCTCTCTCTCCTATACTTCACATTGGGAAAATTTAAGGCTCAATACTACCTCACTGAAATCCTCAATTGCACGATCACCTTGCACAGGTCTCCTGAACTGTGCATTACAAAGTCTCAAGCTTCATTCCATCACTCCTTTCCCATGGAATTGTACACTATGCAATCCATGAGTCTTCCTCCCTATCCAGTTCCGAGTCCCAAATCAATCAGTCATCTTCATGAAGCAAGATAGACTAAGGTATTTATGGACTGATGTCATCTTTTCATGAGTGGATTCCACTCACAGGTACTACATCTTGACATGACAGGATGATTCCCAGAGAGGAATAGAAGGAGATCATACGAGAAGACACTTCTAAAGTAAGAAACATGAAGAAGTCATCAAGAAAGAATATGAAGGGGCACTATCTTACCATAGAAGATCAAAGATATAGATCACATGAATACTCCACACAATCATCCCCTTGAGGTATGAAAATGAAACGCATGTCAGATCCATCATGAAGATGAAAAGAAAGAAGCAAAGGGGAATCTTGGAAATGCCACATCATCATGAAGTTCCATGCCATCATTATCAAGAGTCATCTAAATAGTCACATGTGTCATAATGCCTTGCCACATCATTTTTGGAATGTAACTGTATAATTTCCCAAAATGAGAAAATGTAAAATGTGTGGAAGACAAAGGGTCTCACATGGAATATGAAGAGTCACTAGAAATATATAGAAGTCATATAGAAGATCAAAGGTCATGTAAAAATTCAAAAATTCATTGTAGAAGCTCAAGATTCATGAGGGAGGTCAAGATTCACCCTCATTTGTTATATATACACCCTCATAACTCAAGAAAAGGGAATTTTTGACTTGAAATTACCACCTTGGCTTTTCTAGCATTGGCATAGGAGAGAAGATATTTCTTTGGAGCAATAAGTAGTGAATTAATGTTACACTATTGAGGCTAGTGTGGAAGAGTTGTATTTTTATATCATGGCACTTCCACTTAATGTATGAAGTTCAATGATCCAATACATTTTCATGCATGTATCATGAATATAGTAAGAATATTCTTTATATGTTTGTGGTATATGTTTTATTCACATGTATTAAGGAAATTGAACTATTTCAGTGGCTTTGGTACTTATCTTGTTGAAGGTGTGTTGTATTCGGTTTTATGATTATAGTTTACGTGTGAACCACTTTGCAGGTTATCTAAAAATCCTCTTATGTTGTTCTGTGTCTCTTTTAGAATAGTATTATTACTTTTATTCTAGAGGCTCTCTGTCTTTATCCTTGCCATGAAAGTACCTTATATACATCACAATTGTATGCCTAACAATGTCAACTTGCTTGCTTGTTTCAAAGAATGTTGTATAACCTCTTATGTTAATAATGGAAGCCAAGGAAAAACTTTAAGGATAATGGAAACTAGGTGTATTTCTGGTTGGGGCTCCTACTCCAAGTAGTGTGAGGTCTAATTGGCACTTCACATTGGGGATACCCCCTTGGTTGACGGATTGCTAGCACCATCAACAGTTGGCGCTAGAAGGAGGGACATATGACAAGTTTTTCCCATGAGTCTATTTTGAATCTCTGATCTTAAATGGGTCTTTCCCAAATCATAATAAAAAAAAATTTGTCTAACCTATCTCCTAGTAAAATTTTCATCTCCACGAAATAGTTTGATGGCGAGGGTGGTACATTGATAGACAAAAATATATCTGATTTTCTTAGTTATTTTAAGTCTCATGAAATAAATGATGAATATGTTGTTTGTATATTATTCACCCTCAATCTTGAAGGTCAAGTTAAGAAAGGGTGTCATACCTTTCCAACTGCTTCTATTCATTCATTTAATCAATTCCTCAAGGAGCTTCATCAAGCCTTTGATAGACATGATTATCAAGATGTATGTGATACGATGGATCTACTTAGAATGAAAAATAGTGATTTTATAGAGGATTTTCTTAATCAATTTCTTCACCTTTACTATGAGTTTCTTGGAAAATATTTTAATTATAGTGTTATCTGTGAAAAGTTTCAGAGCTTGATTCTTCTCATTGTGAAATCATTTGTATCGAAACCCTTCAATGATTCCCATATTCCAACTTATTTTTATCATGATACATCCAAAATTTGTGAGGAGGAACTTTCTATTTTTTTTTTTCCTTGTCCTCCTCCTTTTCTAATATCAATTTGGTTGGCTCCTAGTGAAAATGATGAAGTTAGAAAATATGAAAATAGAATTTTTGTTCTTTCCATTCAACCTCCACCACTTTCCTATGATCTAGTTCCTTTCGAGGATAACTTGGAATGGTTCAGTAATTGCATAAATACTGCAGTGAAATTTGATCCTTTGGGTTTTCAATATCATATCAGTGCACATAAGTCCAATCTTGAATCGGATCCATATGAAAACTTGGTTTCCTCGAGGGATACCCATAAACCTCGAACTTTTATGTCTCCTAAATCCTTATTTCATGATCTTCTTGATCAATCCACTTTAGCTCTTAAGGATCTTCAATCTCTTGTTTCAAGCAGTGATCATATCCAAGGTAGTTTAATTTCACATGTGTGGGGCCAAAGCGGTGAAGATATGTTTCGTTTTTTTCCCTCTTCTAGGGTGAAAATCTTGAATTTATGGTTGATCATCGATATCAAAATATTGATAACCTGTAAAATTATTCTATATGCTTCATTCAAGTTGATTCTTTAGGCAAACATCACCATGAAATCCTTTTTTCCATTAACACATGTGGTGATGTATCTCCAAGTACATTGAACGATATCTTTCCTTCTTTTGATCACTTGGATTTGTAGGGTATCGATTCGAAATATTCTTTTCATAGATTACAATATACACTTATGCAATGTGATACTCTTTTTAATATTCCTAATTAGCCTTCAACTAGTTGTAATATTAAATTTTGCTTTTATCAATAATAAGAGGGTAGAGAGACCCATAAATCTCTTTAGTAGGAATAAAATCACTTCTAATGTGAATTTGGACCATTGTATTAGTTGAATAAATCACTCTTAGGTGTGAATAGGGGTTAAAGCACGAGGATGGGGTCAAGGTTGACCAAATCAACAACGCCGTCATGGAGGTAGTGAAGAGTTATTGGAGGACAATGTAGTCATAGTGGGAGGGAGTCTCCATGAGAGTAGCATATTTAATGAGTGGGAACAAGGGTGAGAAGCTCTCAAAGAATATAAGGAAGGTGATGGATGCCATAGAAGGCATTTTGAATATTGTTCATGTTTAGTCTTTTATGACTTTCTGCATACTTCAGTTGTTTAGCGGAGTCTGTTGTGTTGTATAGCACAAGGGTATTTTCGGGCAGAAATAATACCCTCATCCTCGGGGGGACTTTGAGTGAAAAATTAGGAGAGGTTCCTTTGAGCTTCATTCCACCATCCAGCATCATTCCAAGCTTCATCCACCTTCAGCATCACAATCTCCTTCAAGAATTGCATTATTTTGCAGGGCAGTTGCAGTGGAGGGTCAAGTACCCAAGTTTTTGAGCTTGTTTTTCAGTGAGGGGAGCATCCCTTCATCTGGAGGATCTATTGGGAGAAGTTTCAACAATTTTTATATCAGATCAGTCACCTCCCAACAGTCACACAATTTCATAGCGTAATTCAGCCCTAGGGTTTCAATTTTCATATTGTCTATTTTCGGAAACCCTTCTAGGTTGTCTTGGAATGGTGCTAGAAAACCTAGATATCTGATACCGACATTTTATAAGTACTATATCAGCAGTTATATGTATTTATAGTTTTACCTTGTAGTTATTCTCCATAGGACTACGCATTCATGGCCTTTCGGCATTTTGTATAGCAACAATTTTTCATGTTTTATGTACTAGGTCATTTGAGGCTTGTTTTGGCCTAGCTTGAGTGTCTTTTTCCTCAATATCTTGTACTCATTTTATGCTATGATATCTAATTAAATGTCTCTATGATATGCTCATGTTGATGTAATGATATTTACTACATTTTCCAGTTTTATGTTCTATATTCCTGTTTTTTCTAATTTGGAATATTACAGTGGTATCAGAGCATAACCTTGGCTCAGCCTGTGTAGCTCAACATCTATGTCATATGAAGAAGGAGAGCCTCTCACAGAATGGGAGAAGAAATATCTTAATATAAACAAGAGGTTTTATTATAAAAATAATGAAGAAGACAAAGGAAAAACTTTAATGTCAGGAGAAATGGATGAAAATGAGTTTCCAAAGGTTCTTCTCCAAACCATGCAGGATATTGCCAGAGAAATCAAGGAGATGAGGATGGGAAGACATAAAGAGACACAAATAAGGTTTCTACATGGAGAAATCTCTGACACTTCACATCACTGGTGTGAGAAACCAGTAATGCAGCAAGTTTCCCCATGCTCCACTATGCATACATTCCTTGTAGTAGGAAATGGAGGTGGAGGACCCCAAGAACAAGATACTCTTGAAGATTATTTCCTAGAGTATGAATCTCAAACTCAGAGATTTAAAGATGATCTAAACTTTTAGGAGTTGTTTCAAATCAAGGACAATAGGAAACCCCAGAATAACAATAGGAGTGTAGGGTACATGTAGAACAATGATCTACAACGTACTATGGGTAGATTTTTTCTGCCTACTTTTGATGGGTCATCCAAGTGCACAGCCAAGTTTTGGCTGGAGAAACTAGACATCTATTTTTAGTTGAAACAAGTACTAGAGATTGAAGCCATTAAGATAGAATTGTTTCACCTTGAAGTTGAGGCACATGATTGGTGGTTTCATGGTCTTTCTACATTGGGGCATGCCAATGTGATTGCATATGCAGAATTCACCCAGAGGTTAGTAGAAATATTTGATCGAAGACCCAGAGGCACCCTTTGTTAAGCTAGCCAAGCTCAAGAAGTCAGGTAATCCAGAGACCTATATCTATGAATTTCTAAAATTTTCGTCATGGTGCCAGATTTATCTACTTCTAGGAGGGTTTATATATTCATTGATGGGCTAGCCGAGCCTCTGCATGGGTTGGTTAAGTACACTAGACCAACTACGCTCCAAGATTCCATTGAGAGGGCTAGGGACTTACAGGATTCTTTTCCAAGAGAAAGAGATCCATTTCAACAAAAGCCCACTTTTCAATCCAAGGGGAAAGATGTGAAGGTTCTTCCTCCAAAGAAGAACCAAAACAAGAGGCCTCTTAGTGATGATGTTCGAAGAGACTTGAGGAGGAGGAAGCTTTGCTTCACATGCCCAAAACCATGGACATCAGGGCATCGGTGTGCTACAAAAAGGCACACTTTATTGAGGTGTTCTATGATAGTGAAGAGGAGGAAGAGGAAATGGGACATTTGCTCCAATTGGAGGGGCCCTTGCATCTTTACGGGGAGTACCCAAGTATCTGACTTTGAGAGTCCGAGGTACAATTTAGGGGTTGTGGGTATCAATATTGATAGATAGTGGGGCTACCCAAAATTTTATTAATGTTTAGTTAGTGTAGAGGAGGACAATACCCACTGATGATTTTGAAGGATTCTCAGTTTTGGTTCCAGGAGCTAGAACCATGCAATCATGTGAAGTATGTTTCGGCATTGTCTGTAACCTTGGGGATATACACTTTTACTAATCACTTCTTTATGGTTGATATTCCTGACACCAATGTGATATTTGGTGTGTAGTGGTTGATTACACTGGGGAAGGTCACTACAGATTGGGAGACCTTGCAGATGGAACAAACCGATAAGAAGAGAGGTAAGCATCAAATGATTAGGGGCATGCACACCTATCCACCTCAGGAAGCCTCCGCACATAATATGGAGACTGATTTGCACAGAGGAATCAAGGAAAAATCATTCCACTTACATATGCATTCTACTCTAGACTATGGTGTTATATTATTTGGAGGCATTCCACCAAGAAGGCCCCTGAACCAAAAGTTGGTTAAAGAGTTCTCACAACAAGTAGCACCACTTACATATTTGGCTAATAAGGGAGCCTCGGATGAGACCAGCACAGTGCAGAGGGCCTTTTATTGGCTCAAAGAGGAGATGAATATTTTTTTGGTATCAGTATTACCAACTCTCACCAAGCCTCTTGTGCTGAGAGGTGATGTTTTTTATAATATTCCCAAATGGGGAATGCAGCAACACAATGTAGAAAGACAGGAAAATAACGTAGGTCATCATAGACAAAGAAGGAGGCCAATATGTAGACCTTTAATTTGTATTTACAACAGAAAAATAGATGTAAAAGATGGCCCATAAGATGCATAACAGGAAATACAAGTCTCCAATGAAAGAAAATCCTCAAAATGAGGTGCTACAACCATATATAAAGACTGGAAAAGGCCTTACAACATTATTTTATTGGTTTTCAACAACTATATATTAGACATCAGATCTAGAGAAGATAAGTGCATAAAAATTCAGATCTATAACAAATCCATATAATATATAAGCCCCTCTAAAAAATCCCCGTGGGGTTTTAAAAAAAACACCATGTACAAGTTGTAGATCTGAGATCTAAGATTGCAGATCTACTGAAATGTTCAGATCTGGAAAGTGGATTTGATCTCATATGAACAAGAGAATTATCTCCTCCAATAGATCTCCAAAGTGAAGGGCAAATCCTCAACACTTGAAAAATGACTCTCCAAATGGTGTTCCAAAACACCCTGCAACTGCACCTATAGGAATAACGTAGATCTGGAAGTAAAACTGTGTTGTAGGGATCAAACTGTGGTTGGACTCATGCCAATATCTTAAAATGAAGCTCAAGTCCTCCAATACTCTACTCCCAATGAAGTAGAAGTCTCCTCCACTGAAAAGGAGCACTGAAATGGCCTAGGTTTGAAAGATCTAGTCTCCACTTGCTGCAGCTTGCAAAGAAAACCAAACCCTCAATAGGATATGTGTTGTACTTGAAAGAAGAAGCTTTGCCTTCAGCCAGATAGTGGAAAATTCAATGCAAACTCTCCCAAGAGCTACTCAATGGGAAGAGGTGGGATTCTTGACCAGGAACACCCAATGCTAAACAACATTCAATCTCAAATAAACATCAAGAGAAAGATATATGTCTAAAAAGACAATATATTTAGAAATATGATAACCATCAACAACCTTCTAATGCTTCCATCCCCTTCCTTTTATATGACAAGAGCTTGCAAACCCTAAACACTTCCAATGAGATCACTTCTTTCACACAAGGCATCTCCATCTAAAACTACGTTGTGCCTCATTGATGGCCACTCCTCCATGACAATACTGTATATTTGGTCAAGATTGACCCAGTAAAAGTGCTCTAGGGGCCCTGTTCATACCTTAGGGTGCTTTATTAAGCTGAAAATATGATCCACTTTCACATGAAAAGTGGTTTTATTCACAATAATTAGTTTTATGTGCATCCCCACCCACTTATTCACCTATCTATGTGACAAAAAAATAATTTAATATTCCCATTAGTTGTAGGCTAATTTGGGAATATTACAGTCCTCCCCTCCAAAATGTTGCTTGTCCTCAAACAACTAAAAGGAAATTACAAAATATCCAATGGATATGTCTCCACCCAAGAATACATTGTTTTCCTTTGGTAAATAAACCAAATAGATTTCATCATGAATAAGTGGGAGATATATGGAAAGAGTTATATGATGTCCATTAGCCTCCTTCAAGCATGAGAGATGATAAATGTTGGGTGATTCAACCCCATTGAGAAACTCCAATCTCCATGCTATCATCCAAACAAAGTGAGCCATCCTTGGTAGTTCATAAAAACAATCACCAATCCCCTACTTATGCAATGTGTAGGGGCTACATGGCTAAAAATGAGAGGTAAGATTGTTCAACTTACACTGTCTCTCCCTCAATTTATGATAAATTTGGAGTTGCTAATATTGGGCTGCAATAATATAGTCCTGATGAAGCCAAAAGATACTTGGAATCTCATGATTCCACTCATTGGTTCTACGGAGCCTCCTTGCCCAATCCTCCATGCATATAGTGAACAGGGTGTCATCACCATATGGGCTCCAAACAAAATATGGACTAAATTTCATATGACATCTTGGATGGTGACAATAGTCCATCCATTGAGACCAGCATTGCTCTTCTTTTTATTGTCTCAAAACATAATATAATAAGTGGAAAACCAACCACCTTCTTGCTGCCATAAGCTTCTAAAAATCTTGAAAATAGTAGAGGATATTAGGTGTTGGTTGAATATGATCCAAGCAACACATGTCTTGCCAAAAATCCTCCCATGTGAGAGGCTTCTCCCAAAGACATAAGTCAAACATATGGCCCCTTTCATAAGGAAACAAGTGATGTAATGTAGTAGCCATACAATGTCCCATCCTCCTCTTGAAGCATGAATAAATGTGAGAAGTTTCATTCCCAATGGACACATCCAACCAATGTGTCATCCCTCCAAACATGTCCCCAACAAGATTAAGATCAACATCATCATGTGGGATCAAAACCAGTGATACATAAACAAAAGAATGCAATGATGGAGGTGGATCATAGTCCCACATGTGGAACCAGAGCAGTAGATCTCCTGAATGCATCAGATAGTGAGACATGGTAAATGGTTTCCCCACCACTTACTTGCTGCCCAAGTATTCTCACCAAGGCTGAAAATGGGAGATATATTTGGTGCTTTTGGAATGCACCCACAATGATACAATACCTCCCTTTGTCCTCCAAGGGAGTGGCCATGTTCAGAAATGCTTGTGGCCCAAAGTTGGCCATGAATTTTATATGGAATAGTAATCCCTTTTGGAGCTATGTCCTGCATTTACATGGTTAAAGAATACAAGTAATAATCAAATGAATCATTAGATACAAAAGCATATTCTTCACCACAGTTTCTCCTCATACAAATGGAGTGGTGCATAGATGTATCCCCTCTCATTCCAAAAGAGGAAAGAGGTGGCTGAAATAACTCCCTCATAGAGTCATATCTCTCTTCCAACTCCACATGACTCATGCATCTTTAAAAATGATGATATAGTTCCTCTTCAAATCCATTCCAAATGTAGCTTCTCATGATAGTGTTGTACACCTTCATGGAATAAGTATGGCTGAAAAATAACTCTTCAGAAGCCCTTTTTAGCAACTTCTCCTTGAGCTTGGAAGCTCTAGATAAGAATATCCTACCATGATAATAGATGAATTCATCTTGGACTGAATAGCCCTCCTCATGTAGCTAGTCATCAAATATCATGCATGTGAAAAGATCCTTTGAATAATCCACCAACAGTTGGGATTTCCAATATGGATCAATCTCCCATAGTGACAACATTGATGATCTATCAACATAAATGTTTGTCATAAGGCTGCTCTCCTCCTTGAAATATCCCATGCCAAAGATATATGTTGGAAGGTTGCTATCCTTCCTTTGATTCTCCTCCCACAACGCAAAATCTAAAATGAGTGTGGGTGATGAAAATGTGGGGAGAATGTCTCCCTCCTCCTGGAGTCTACCTAATATTCTCAGCATTCTATCATTGTTCCTAAATGCTCCTTCATGAGCCAAACATATCAATGTTTCACTAATTTGAGGGAACACTTTATTCATCTTCCAAACAAGGGGTCTCCTTGGTGGAATGCTTCCATGCAAAGAGACATCAAAATTTGAAGTAGAATGTATAAATGAGTGGAGTGATTTGTCCCTCCCTATACTACATAAATCAATATCCTTCTTCTGAATATATACCCCTTGAAATAAAAAAAGGTGCATGCTCCTCATCCTTGGATGTTGATCCACCTTCTCTTCTCCTCCTTTGATCAAGGTCTTACTACCCATGACCACTGTCACATGATGCTCCTTGGGAACCTTTTGCAAAGATGCAAAAGCTCCTCCTCTTGAAGAAATAAATTCCTACCCATCCCCATGTGGTGATGGTTCTTCTTCTGAATTGATAGCACTGTTACTACCTTCCTGCTCTTTCTCCTCATCAATATTTGAGAATACCTCATCAAAAATGAGAGACCTTAGATCTTGGTCTTCCCTTGAAAGAGGAATCTCCAGGACTCCTTTTGAGAAGAAATCTCTTCATGCAATGGGGATCTTGCCCTTGGAAAGGTATCATACAAGTTTCCATCCCCCTCAATATTTTTCTAAAATGGAGTTGGTATAAAAGATATTTCCAACTCATGCAAGGGTTTTGAATGTTCATGCTTTGTTAGCTCAATCAAAGATGTTTCAATTTGTTTTACATCAAATCTCTTCACTAATATCTTAATGAATCTTGCATAAGTAGATATATTTGCATTTATTAATGAAAAGGATTCAAATAACCACCAAGCATAAGCTTTACCTTTAAGATGTAGCGCTACTATCCTAAGGGATTCCTTTTCTGAAACTTGATGTAGATGCAAATATGAGTCTAGCTGATCTATCCAATCCTTGGTTGTGCATGTGGAGGATCCATCAAAATTTGGCAGAAAGAATCTACCTCTTCTGCTTCTATTGTGCTTGCTGGGTCTTCTTTCCTCCTTGAGTTGGAAAAACTCTTGGAATTTCAAGTGCTCCTTGAATATCCAAGATTGAGATTCATACTCCTGAAGATAATCACTCAATGTCTCATTCTTTGGTGCATCTTCTTCCTCCATATCTCTTGCAGTAAATCTGGGCATAGTATAACATTTCAAATATGATTGTGTGGTTGAATGCTCACACACATAATATAAAGAACTGGGGCTTTCTTCATGTGAAAATATTCTTGAGGGATATTCATGTCTTTCCCTCCTCATTCCCTTGATTTCTCTTCTAAGCTCATGCATAGTTTGAAGAATAAGTCTTGAGAACTCCTTCCCTTTCATTTCTCCAGATAAAGGGATTTTACCCTTGTCTTCTTTCTCATCAATGTAATCAAATCTTCTGTGTCTTATTCTATGTCAGTAAGAGGCTCTCCTTCTTTAGAAGACATATTGGCTCTAGAAAGCACAGGCTGCGCCAAAATGATGCTCTGATACGACTGTAATATTCAGAAATGGGGAATGCAGTAATACAATGTAGAAAGATAGGAAAATAACGCATATCATCATAGAAAAAGTAGGAGGCCAATATGGAGACCTTTCATTTGTATTTACAGCAGAAAAATAGATGTAAAAGATGGCCCATAAGATGCATAACAGGAAATACAAGTCTCCAATGAAAGAAAATCCTCAAAATGAGGTGTTGCAACCATATATAAAGACTGGAAAAAGCCTTAGAACATTATTTTTTTGGTCTAGAATAGCTGTAGATTAGACATCAGATCTAGAGTAGATAAGTGCATAAATATTTAGATCTATAACAGATCCATACACTATATAAGCTCCTCTAAAGAATCCCCTTGGGGTTTTCAGCAAAACACCATGTACAAGTTGTAGATCTGAGATCTAAGACTGCAGATATACTGAAATGTTCAGATCTGGAAATTGGATCTGATCCGATATGAACAAGAGAATGATCTCCTCCAATAGATCTCCAAAGTGAAGGGCAGATCCCCAAGTTACACTTGAAAACCAACTCTCCAAATGGCGTGCCAAAACACCTTGCAACTGCACCTAAAGGAATAACGTAGATCTGGAAGTAAAACTGTGCTGTAGGGATCAAAATGTGGTTGGCCTCATGCCAAGATCTGAAAATGAAGCTCAAGTCCTCCAATACTCTCGTCCCAATGAAGTAGAAGTCTCCTCCACTGAAAAAGGAGCATTGAAATGGCCTAGATCTGAAAGATCTAGTCTCCACTTTCTACAACTTGCAAAGACAACCAAACCCTCAACAATATCTGTGGTTTAGTTGAAAGAATAAGCTTGGCCTTCAGCCAGATAGTGGACAATGAAATGAAAACTCTCCTAAGAGCTATTCAATGGGAAGAGGTGGGATTCCCGACCAGGAACACCCAATGCTAAACAACATTCAATCTTAGCTAAACAGCAAGAGAAAGATATATGTCTAAACTGAAAATATATTCAGAAATATGATAACCATCAACAACCTTCTAATGCTGCCATCCCCTTGATTTTATAATACAAGAGCTTGCAAACCCTAAACCACTTCCAATGAGATCAATTCTTTCACACAAGGCATCTTCATCTAAAACTGCATTGTGCCTCATTGATGGCCACTCCTCCATGACAACGTTGTATATTTGGTCAAGGTTGACCTAGTCAGTGTTTTAGCCCCTTGTTCATACCTTAGGCTGCTTTATTAAGCTAAAAATATGATCCAATTTCACATGAGAAGTGGTTTTATTCACAATAAATAGTTTTATGAGTCTCCCCACCTACTTATTCACTGATCTATGTGAAAAAACAAAATTTTAATATTCCCATTAGTTGTAGGCTAATTTGGGAATATTACATTTTCAGAGTGGGTGATGGCACAATTATGGTGTAAAAGGGCTACTCCATAGCCTTTGAGAGTCGAAAGATACTTCCACATAGGAAGGATTATTCCCTATATGGTAAGGGGGCGTTGGCATTCATGCATGCATTGGCCAAACTTAGAAATTTTTGGATGGGAAATAGCTTCCAAGTGAAGATTGACCACCATAAACTTCAATATTTTCTTGAGAAAAAGCAGCTGCAAGGGAGGAAACAAAAGTGGATTAGCAGAATTCTGGCATATGGCTTTGGAATTTAACATGTCAAATAGGGAAGCAACGAGGTGACAGGTGCCTTATCACAAAGGCTAGCAGTGTTGTCATTGATGAGTGTGGATCCAGATTGGGAGTCCCAGCTATTGGTGGAGTATTCCAAGAACCACTTCACATGTGAGGTACTTGATGGGCAGGTGACTTTTGAGAGATATAGAGTGATGGATGGAGTCATCTATTACCAGGATCATATCTTCTTGACTAGAGACTCTAAGCTGAAGGAGAAGGTTTTACATGCAACACATCACTCACTGCTTTCCGACCACCAAGATTTCATCAAGACATATCGAGCCATTAGTGAGAGATTCTCATGGGAGGGTCTCTAGGAGGATGTGCTCCAAAATATTAGGAAGTTTGTAGTTTTCTTGAAGAATGAGGAGGAAAACAACCATCCTACAAGGTTGTTACAGTCACTTCCATTTCTGGGAGGAATATGGGAGAGCTCATCTATGGACTTCATCACTAGCTTGCCAACAATACATGGTAAGGATTGTATCTTTATAATCATTGGTAAACTAACAAATAATTTACATTCCTTTTCCATTTATTTACAATGCATTGCTCTACAAGAGGGCAAGACTCTCCTTGCACTTCATGGTCTTCTTGGGACCATAGTCAATGATAGAGATAGCCAATTCCTAGATGGCTTTGAGTAGGTATTGTTTGGTTTGGGGTGTAATCATTTGACACCAAATATCAGTTACTAACCCCAGGCAGATGAGAAGATATAGGCAACAAGAAAGTGGTTGGGAAGCTACTTACCACATTATGTTCCGGGGTAGCAGGGAGGAGAGCTGCGCTGGTTCCACTTGGGGAACTATTTTCACCATCCAACATTTCATAGGGAAATCAATGTATCTCTATTTTTGGGTCCATATGGTGATGATGTTATATTCATTATTGTTAGAATGGTTGGAGCAAGCAAGGTTCCTAGAATATTTTCTATGGGCCACACCGGATGATCCATCTTGTTGGAGGATTAACACATGGGTTGGAGCTTCTCATTGGGAATGAGATCCCCAACACTTTTCATGCCCCATGCCTTAATAATTCCATTAGACAGCATGTACTTTCCACCATGGAACTCATACTTCTTTATGATGTGAGCCATTTGGTTTTATCACCAAAGGCTAACTCAGACACTTTGGAGGGGCAGCTAAGGGGTATGTTGATTGGAGAACATATGATTCAGTAGAGGAATTTATCATATGAGGCTGCCACATGGGAAGGATAGGAGATTTTTTAGCATCCACTCTTTCATTTTCTTGAGGACAAGCAACATTTGGGAGGGGAGGACTGTAATATTCCTAATTAGCCTTTATCTAGTTGGAATATTAGATTTTGCTTTTATCAATAATAAGAGGGTAGAGAGACCCATAAATCTCTTTAGTAGTTATAAAACCGCTTCTAATGTGAATGTGGACCATTTATCATTTGAATAAATAACTCTTAGGTGTGAATAGAGGTTAAAGCATGAGGATGTGGTCAAGGTTGAACAAATCAACAACGTTGTCATGGACGTAGTGGAGAGTTACTAGAGAACAACGCAGTCATAGTGGGAGGGAGTCTCCATGAGAGTATCATATTTAATGAGTGATACCAAGGGTGAGTAAGCTCTCAAAGCATATAAGGAAGGGGATGGCAGCCATTTAAGGCATTTTAAATATTGGTCATGTTTAGTATTTTATGACTTTTTGCATGCTTCAGCTGTTTAGCGGATTCTGTTGTGTTGTTTAGCACAAGGGTGTTTCCGGGCGGAAATCCCACCCTCATCCTCGAGGGACTTTGAGTGCCCACTCAGGAGAGGTTCCTTTGAGCTTAATTCCACCATACGACATTGGGCCAAGCTTTATCCATCTTCAACAACCCAATATCCTTCAGGAATTGCGTTATTTTGCAGGGCAATTGCAGTGGAGGGTCAAGTACCCAAGTTTTTGAGCTTATTTTCCAATGAGGGGAGCAACCCTTCATCCGAAGGATCTATTGGGAGAAGTTTCAGCCATTTTTATATCATATCAGTCACCTCCCAGCATTCACACAGTTTCAGAGCGTAATTTAGCCCTAGGGATGCAATTTTCATATTGTGTATTTTCGGGAACCCCTTCTGGGTTGTCTTGGAATGGTGCTAGAAAGCTTATATCTTTGATTTTGACATTTTATAAGCACTATATTAGAAGTTCTATGTATTTCTAGTTTTAACCAACATTTTTTCTCCATAGGACTGTGCATTCATGGCCTTCCAGCATTTTTTATAGCAACACTTTTCATGTTTTATGTACTGGGTCATTTGAGGCTTGTTTTGGCCTAGCTTGAGTGTCTTTTTCCTGAAGATCTTGTACTCATTTTATGCTATGATATCTAATAAAATGGATCTATGATCTTCTCATGCTGATGTAATGATGTTTTACTACATTTTCCAGCTTTATGTTCTATATTCCTATTTTTCCTAATTTTGGAATGTTACAATCATTTAATTCAAAATGATTTTGAAATTCCTTTGACCCATGCATCTTCAAATGAGAATCCAGAAAAGGTAAGTTGTCAGTTTTTTTATTCTTTGGTATACCTTGTTGAAGAAAAGCAAGATCAATCTGAATGTTACATTGGTATGCCTATATTCGATCATTTTGATGATGAAAATAATCTCATGGGGTATAAAATGCATGTTGATCCATTTTTCTTACAAGCTCAATCTAGTTTAGTTACAACTGGTGTTCCAACTCCTGATTATTTTCATATTTCCTCACCTATAACACACTACTCATTGGACCTAGATATGTTTAATAAGTTTGTTAGACTGTCTAATTTTCTTAATTATATATATCCTTATCCAGTTGGTCATGGTTGCAACCCGGTATAGAATGGTGGTCCTACAATCAGGGGATGAAAAGCTCGAATGTATCATTCACAATATGTTCAATTGTAAATATTTTGCATGTGTCAGGAGGAAGATGTTACAAATCTAAATTATCAAGGGATTTTTTCAAATAACATATCTCAATTTTCTATCCATTAAGAATCTGATATTTTTAATCTCGAGTATAATCAAACCAGTACCATTATTAGTGTTTTCATTGAAACATCTGATGATAGTGGTGCATACCTACCTATTTATTTTTCTAAGCCTCCCAAATTTGATGATCCACCATTAGAAAGTTCAGAGACCAATCAGGAACTCGAGGCACTTTAGCCCCTGCTAATGGTTATGTTAGGTTATTACTACTAGCTTGTTGAGATCTATGAATTGAGTTGGATCCATATTTTCACGCATAGTTCTTTCCTTAACATTTATCTACTAGAAGTGAGCTCATTCCTGAAGGAATTTAATCTTTTTCAATTCAATTCTATAAAACCTCAAGATGGAGTTTTTGATCAGATAGAAGATTCTTGTTTTATTATGTCTTCACCATGTGAATCCCTTGCATTTCATTTAGGATTTGGGGGCATATATTATACGGATACACAAATTTTCAAAGCCTGTCATCTTGATTATCAAGACAAAGTTCATTTTGGGTTGAAGGATTTATTTTTGTAAAACGTCTTCGAGATTTATTAATTTCTCATCATTTTTTTGTATGTTATGAATCTAATCATATTTTGGGCACAATATCTCTTCTTGAATGATATCAAATTATTGAGTCATTCGGTGAATCAAAGCCCTTGTGTTGATATGAATACCTGGTTTGGTCTAACCCTTGCCTCCAATATTTTTCCAGCCTAGTGTTGGGTGCTAACAGGTGTCTTTAAAAACTCATAATTGCCTCACATTAATTATCAACCTGGGTAAGTCCTTTTATCTCAAGCATGTACACAATATGTTTAAGCTATACATAAAAAGGGTAATGCTAAAATCAATCGTTTCATATAGATGCAGTCATAAATCTTGAAGCTTTAAAGAAAGTGATTCATCTAAACATTATGACCCAAAACTGTGATTCATTCTTAATTCAACTAACTCAAATGACAATCAACCAAGAGCACTGAAGCATTAACCGAGCTCTTTCAGCTAGATTTGAACTATTGAACAGAAGGAAAGTATTGGAAATAACTGTCTACGCTTTAAATAATCAAAACCAGTTCAAATAACTGTCTTTTCTGCGTATTTTATGCGTATTTTCCGAATTATCAAAAGTACTTCAACTGCAAAGCAGAAAAGAAAAATACACTTGCAATAAATGGAAAAGTATAACACCGGGAACAACAGTGAGATCCACCAGAGACCAGGACCTTAGCCACCGGCGAATACTGCTTAACTACTCCAGAATATTTGAATGAACAGCAACGCAAATTATATATTAATCATCACAGTCAATTGACATCACAATCTGATCTTGTTGTTCAGAACTATGTTCTGTGAATTATAATTACGAATTATGCAGAAATGAAAGATACATGACATTTGAGGACTAGCTCTCCCTGTCCCTTTATAGCTAAAAGGAAAGATAAATGTGATCCCTCAGGATCAAGGGATCCTGAGGGATCCATGACAAAATGCTATCCTCATACAATCCATTCATTATTGCGCTAATCCTCACTGATTTTTCTTCCGATTCGACTGCATTTAACACGTATTATTTCCCGTGATTAAGTCATGTTGTTCCTTCTATTATTTTCAGCATAAAAATCAACGAGAATTACTTTAGACGGTTAAATCGTATCAAGATCACTTTTCATCAAAATCCTTTTATTGTATTATTATATCATGGCACAAGATGGATAAGGAAGAGGAAAAATGACAGTAATCTGAGTAAATACATACCTATTGCAAGGCTCAACATACTCCCCTCTTACCTTTTTTCATGTCCCCATGAAAAATAAATAATTCTTATGCAAAGAAGTTAAGGAGTAGGCTAGAGAATATATGTCTGTAATAGGCCTGAGACCATGATGTCGTGCCAGGTTTGCAAAGGCTTCTGCTTCTTGTCCTTCATGTAACTCATAGTCAAGGTGATAGCCTTCAGGAGGATACCAAATAATGGGGCTTCTAAAGCGACATCCCACCCAATAGGGTCCTTCTTTTAAGATAAGATTGCTGTATGGGACTAACCATCTCGCAGCAGCTTTGAAATTTCCATAATTAAATGGTTCTCTTTCCTTAACATTGTTGCTTGAAACCATCCATCTCATTTTGGATGCAACTAGGGATCTTGAATGGAGAGGAAATATGTTGTTCCTTCCCGCACAATTTCCTTATGTACGGGCCCTAAAATTTTAAGCACGCCCTCCTGTGTCATCAGTCTTTTATGCTTAGTAAATAATTGCAGAGGGTGAGTAGGTTCACTTCTTACCCAAAGATCTAAGTTGTGTTCCTATATTTGGAACGAATTATAAGCCTTCAACCAATTGAGTTGGTTGACTGCAAAAGAGATAAAAGCCTGAAATTCAATATCTACAATAAAAGGGCTAGGATTCACATCCACTTCTTTATCTAATATGAAATTATGCAAATAAAATTCACAAAGAATCCTTTGGACCTTTACTCCATGTGTCTTACAACAATTTATAAAATCCTCCATCGTCTTCAGCTCAATTGGCTTTCCGGCTCTAACAGCTTTGATTTTTAACAATAAATATCGTTCTAATAAGAACAAGGCATAGTTCGTAGCAGGAGATCGACAGGTCAAGATATCCGAATATAATGAACAAATGGTGTCCAACTAATCCCTAACGTTGTTCTCTTAGTTTTGATCCTCTTCAGTTTTTCTTCTTCCTGTCTAGCCCTATCAAAAGCCTCATTCTCTGCTAGGGCTAATTCCCTCAATTTTTTTTGTAACTCCTAGTATTGTTGTAGGGATACTGTCTACTGTTGATGTTGCTCTAAAGCAAGCTCGGCTTGTGTCAGTTCTTCCCGAAGTTTTAAAATAATAGGGTCATTCCTTGACAAGAGGTCCTTGGATTGCCCTTCTGTCTGAGTGCCAATGCTGCGAGAGAATACCTCTTCAGTTTTTATTTCCTTATTGTGGGAGGACCAACCCTTGGTTTGAACAGCCGCATTTACCAGGTTTTCATGCAAATTAACTTGGGTGGCTATTTTTCGAGTGGGAGCGAGTTCGGTTTGAATTCCTATTGATTTATTCTCGCATATTCTTGTTTGTGTAGATACATAAGTTACCTCAGGAGCAGTGTTCTGAGTTTTACAGTTTTTAACTTCTCATCGTAGCCTTCTGACTGTCTTCTAGAGCTTCTAGTATTTTTTTCACAGCTTCTTAAGTTTTACTCTGGCTACTTGGCTCTTTTGAGGAGTGTCTGCTCCACTAATAGGTTTATCAATGGTTTCTAGAGCTGCTTGTTGGTCATCAGGGCTATGTTCCAAAAGAACCGTATCGCCTGACTGATTGTCCAACTTGAGACTAACTTCTATGTCTGCAGACTTATGCTAGTCCTCATGGCTGTATTCCAACAGAATCGTGTCACTGGACTGGTTGTTGGATTCCTGAACAATTTCTATGTCTGCAGCCTCTGGACATGGCAATGTTTCTATATGCCTGGAATTCTCTGGGACTTGTGTTTCCATTCTGTTGAGACCAAGTGGTCCTCCAGGTTGCATATATACATTAATATTTTCTAGGACCTCGCCATCCCTGTCTCCAAAACTTCCAAAGGATCATCCGGTCCTGCTTCACTTTCCAGTTCATTATTATAATTATGTTCTTGTTCTTGTTCTGAATTGGCCTCTTCTTCAGGCTCTGATGTGGAATTGGGTGCCTCTTCTTCGGGTTCTGATGCGTAATTAGGTGCCTCTTCTTCAGATTTTGATGCGGAATTAGGTGTCTCTTCTTTGGATTCTGATGCGGAATTCGATGACTCTTCTTCAGATTCAAAATATCTTATCCTAACTGGACTGGCTGTCTCCACAGGTTGATTACTTTCATCCCGAAGATTTGCAGACATCCTCTGGGCTAGTTCAATTCTTACAAACCTCCTTCATTTATGGGGTTCAACCTTTGAACAGGTAGTCCTTTTTATTTTCGAAACAGGGTTCTGCTGGCTTGTCTCCGCAATTGCGGGATGTTGGATTACAGGGTTTTGCATGCTCTCTAGGGCCATCATGAAACCATCCCAAGTTAAGTTGTATTGAACCAGGCTATGACTGATGAATAATATAATCAATCCATAGTGACTTATTACAGCTTCAGGGTGCCTGACCCGTCTTATTCTAACAACAGTGTCATGTAGTAAAGAATTCAAAAGAGATGGCAGATTAGCAGTGAGTTTTTGTTTCAAGACAGCTAATAGTTTAATTTGCCGTGGTCTTACCACATCTCGGCGTCCATCGCAAGTAATGTATCTTTGGATAATGCTTGCTAATTCTTTCCATGGTTCTACCAGAGAAGATGGTTGGATGCCTTTTCCTTTCCTGACTACTTGCTCACCTTCGTCTTTGAAAGTTTCCACCACATCTTGCAGCAATACATGTTTCTGTGACCATATAGTTCCTTCTGCCGGTAGCCCAAATAATTCAACTATTACAGAATCTGTGACTGTGATTTTTCTACCTTTCACCATGGATTCCCCATTCTGCAGATGTTGTAGAAATTCAATGGCAATTTCCTCATTCTAGGGCTGAAATCTCGTGAGATAGGATATCCACCCTGCACGGATCAGAATTTCCCTGGCTCTGTTGGAGACCTCTAACACTAAAGGTTCGCAGCGCACTGCCTTACCACCCATAATGCTTGAATTATTCCTACTATTGCAAAGGATGAGTGTAAAGGAAAAATGCAGCAATATTGAGAAAACACAACAATACTAAAAAAAAAACAGCAACACTTAGAGCGATAGAACAACAAGTTGTTGTAACAGCTAAGTGTAGTTGGTATTAATTATGTTATTTGAAGGGTTGTTAAATTTCCGCATGCCGTGTGATCATGGAATATCTTATCAGTTAATGAAATAATGACAATGCATGCATGAGTGTAATGGAAGTTCTCCCCCCCTTCGAAATGAGAGGTCGCCTACGACCGAATAGACGGGAAATGACTGTTTCGATGGAAGGATATAAGGATGAAGGGTACAATAGTAAATGGAACAGAGTACATAAATAAATGATGAGACAATAAGAGAGATCGATAGAATAAAAGCGTGGTGTATAATCATAGTAAATGACAAGAGACAAGACACTTTGGTTGATGATAAGTTATGTGATAAGAAAAGAGGACAACAATATGTTCAAAAGGAGGCTTTGCCAACAATATTCCAACTGTACATGATATGATTGAGTAAAAAACATGAACGCATACATAAAGGTTCAAAGTAGGGAAGTGTTTAGAGGAAATAATCTCTCGGATAAAAAGATAAATGGGAAGAGCGTATTATAAGAATTATTGATTGAGGAAATAGAAATTAAATACCATAAGCAGAGCTTCTGCTACCAGTAGGCATCCATAGCCTCGATAGAGTTGCTTTTAACCCGTGTGAGCCAGGATCCTCAATTTATAATTGAAAATTTTCATTGTTGTTTCTACAGAAGAGACTAGTGTGCTAGCGTGGTAACCAGATAACCATACTGCCATTCACTGGGAAGTAGCAAAAGTGAGCAGGCCAGCTCATGATGAGACCTCCTATTCCAAGGATGTTTTATCCATCCAATGGATCATAACCTTGGTGTGGTGGCCATAGTTGGAATGTCACATTACTACATCCTTATGAACGTGGTAGGCTGGCTCTTAATGAGACCCCATATCCTCTATCTATAGATAAAATTTAGTTGTCATTACATATTTTTATGATAAATAGAGGGAGGCTTAGTACTCCTTAAGAGTAGGGATGGTGTAATAAGTTTAAGCATGTCAATAATAAGAAAAATTATACCCATAATCCCATTGATAATAGACAGAGAGAATTATAACCAGGGAGAGTATAACCAACATGGTAAAGATGATCAATCAGAATCATATACAGTAGAAATCAGTACAGTAAAGTGAAATATAAATAATTGTGTCCCTTTCAATTGTTTTAAGTCTATCATCAAGAAGTTGTCTTTGTCAAAAATCATAACGTTAAAAATATTCACCTTCTTTAATAAAATCCATAATTCTTATTCGCATGAAGGTACTGTACTTCAGGCCATAAAAGGAATCAAAGAAATAAGGCTGAAATGAGCTAGGAATAAGTCCATAAGAGGAAAAGAGGTGTTTGTGAAATATATAAAAAAGTTTCTATTCAGAACACACAAAAATTTTACAAGAAACAAGAGTGATGTTCCAAAATTGGAACAACAAAAAAACAAAAGAGAATTTTGTTCTAAAGATGGAACAGCAAAATCAAAAAGTGTTGTTCCAAAGATGGAACAACAAAACCAAAAAGTGTTGTTCCAAAGATGGAACAGAAAAATCAAAAAGTGTTGTTCCGAAGATGGAACAACAAAACCAAAAAGTGTTGCTCTGAAGTTGGAACAACAAAATCAAAAATTGTTGTTCCGAAGATGGAACAACAAAACCAAAAAGTGTTGTTCCGAATATGGAACAACAAAATCAAAAAGTGTTGTTCCGAAGATGGAACAAAAAAATAAAAAAGTGTTGTTCCAAAGATGGACCAGAAAAATCAAAAGTGTTGTTCCGAAGATGGAACAAAAAAATCAAAAAGTGTTGTTCCGAAGATGGAACAACAAAATAGGCAGAGAAAAAAAACAAATTGAATCATCAATCCTATTTAAAGTTTTTTTTTTTTTGGAAAAATAAATGAATTTTTACAAAGATGAAGCTGCCGAAGGATTATCTTGTGCAGCTAATACTTGCATGGTGGAGCCCTTGCGTATCTGTTGACAAAAATATTCTCTTGCGAGTGGTCTTTGGTAAAGGCACACCCAATGCCCATTTGCTTTAAAGGAACAATCAGACCCATCAATGGTGGCCAACGTAAGAGTGTCATTGTCATATACTTCTTTTATTTCATAGGGACATAACCACCTAGTCTGTGATTTACCAGGGAAGTCTTGAAACTTAGAATCGTAGAGAAGTGCCCAGTTGCCCTCATGAAATGTCTTTTTCTTGATCAGAGAATCATGACATTTGGCTATTTGTTGTTGAATAAGTGTAGTATGCTGCAGACCCAAAAGCTAGATTTCGTCTAATTCATTTATTTGCTGTAATCTATTAATCTGGGCTTCAGTTAAATCCAGTCCCAATTCCTGGGCTATCCTTAACGTTTGTATCTCAAACTCTATGGGAAAAATAGGTTCCTTACCAAATACCAGCTGATATGGGGAGTATCCAATAGTATTCCTCCAAGTGGTGCGATATGCCCATAAGGCTTCTGGTAGTCGAGTAGCCCAGTCTCATCTGTGCGATGAGACTGTCTTCGTTAGAATAGCTTCAATTACTTTGTTGGTGCTTTCTACCTACCCATTCTCTTGTGGGTGGTATGGGGAGGTAATTCTGTGAATAACATGATGATTTTTTAGTGTAGCAACGATCTTGTGGCCTGCAAATTGCAGCCCTCCATCAATGATTACTTCTCTGGGTAGCCCATATCGTACAAAATTTTTGAAAAGAAAGTTTATCACAGTTTCTTCAGTGGCTCTTGGTAATGCTACTGCTTCTACCCACTTAGTTACGTATTCTGTTGCAAGCAATATATATGATTTCTAGTTGGATGATGGGTTGATTGGCCCAACAAAATCTAATGCCCAACGCTCAAAAGGTTCTATGACCAGCTGTGGATATAGGGGCATCTCATCAAATTCGCCAGGGCGTCCCATCCTTTAACAACTATCACAGGCCTAAATAAATTTCTTAGCATCCTTAAAAATTGTGGGCCGGTAGTAGCCCATTTGTAAAATTTTATGTCCAGTTTTTCGGTCTACAAAATGTCCACCGCAAGGTCCATCATGGCAGGCTTTTAAGATATCATAGATTTCATCTTCCCTGATACACCTGCGGATGTGCATATTGGCCCCTGTGTGAAAAAGGTATCCTCCAATCCAGGAGAACCGAGTGCTGCGCTGTACTATCGATTTCCTTTATCTGAGTGTCAGATGTTTAGGTAGTTTTCCCACTGCTAAATAATTCGCCACATCTGGTACCATGGCATTTTCACGGTTACAGAAAATAGGTGTTCATCCGGAAATTGATCCTCTACTACTATTGCGTCATCTGTTCTTGGCACTCGGGAGAGGAAATCTGCCACAAGGTTTTCCTTCCCTGGTCAATCCCTTATAGTTATATCAAATTCCTGCAAAAGTAGCAACCAACGTGTCACTCTTCCATTCGTAATGGGTTTATTAGCTAAGTATTTGACAGCAGAGTGATCCGTATATAGAATTACAGGGTATCTAGTTATATAGTGTCTGAATTTGTTAATAGCATAAATAACAGCTAAAAACTCCTTCTCTGTTAATGTGTAATTCAATTTAGTAGGGGTTAAGTTGTTGCTAATGTAATATATAGCGTAGGGTTTCTTGTCTTCTTCTTGGCCAAGAACTGCTCCAATGGCTGTGTCTAAGGCATTTGATGAAATCTGGAATGGTATATCCCAGTTCGGGCCTCGTAATACTGGTGCTGTTGATACTAGCCGTTTTAAACATGTAAAGGCAGTGTCACATTTTTTAGTCTATATGAAATCACTGTTTCTTGTTAAGGCATATAATGGTGCAGCAATATGTGAAAAATTCTTGATAAATCGACGATAATATCCAAAAAATCCCAGAAAACTACGTACCTCTGTTTGAGTGCAGGGAGTAGCTAGTAAGAGAATTACCTGTATTTTTTACGGATCAACTTGAATTCCAGCTGCTGAAATGTAATGATTGAAGATCAGGCCTTCTGTCATCATCATATGGCACTTTTCGTGACTTAAACATAGGCTGGTAGCAATACACTGTTCCAGAACTTTTTCTAATGTCTATAATGCTTGCTCGAAGTCATCTCCATAGGGTGTGAAATCATCCATGTATACTTCCAATCCTTCACTTATCAAGTCTGCAAAAATACTGAGTATGGCTCTTTGGAATGTGGCAGGTGCATTACACAATCCAAAAGGTAATACCCTCTAAGCGAATGTTCCCCACGGACAGGTAAAGGTAGTCTTATCTTGGTCTTCAGGGGCAATCTGAATTTGGTTGTAGCCATTGAAGCCATCCAGGAAAGAAAAAAATTTCTTTCCTGCCATTGTATCTAGGACCTTATCAATAAATGGAAGGGGAAAATGGTCTTTTTACGTTTCCTTGTTGAGTTCTCTATAGTCAATGCATATTCGCCATTTCCCATTATTTTTGGGAACCACAACTAATGGAGAAATCCATTTACTGTCAGATATAGGATAGATAAAATTCGCATCTAACGATTTTTGAAGTTCTTCTTTAACAATATCTTTTAGGTGAGGATTTAGTCTACACTGAGGTTATCGAATGGTTCTTGCATTCTTTTCAGTGTAGATGTGATGCATGCATAGCTGAGGGTCAATCCCTTTCATATCTGAGTAATCCCAAGCAAAAGGCCCTTTATTTTTCCTAAGGACTTGAATAAGTTTTTGTTGTTGGTCATCACTCAAATTATTGTTAATGTTCAGGATCTTCCCTGGCTCAATTTCGATAGATTTTCTATTATAAACAATGGTTGTTGGTATTGTTTGGTCATTTATATCTCTCAGGGGATCTTCTTCGATTTCATTGTCAAGGACTACTTTATTCATGTTGCATTTTGAACTTGATACTGTGGTAGGATGATTGATAAAAGTATTAATGACATCGTCTTCAGTTTGGTTTTTGAATTCAAGGGCATCTACCGCAGTCAATGGTGACCGAATATTTTCTGTTAAGTATGTTGCAGGTTTCTTCCTGGTTTTCATAATAGTCAAGCTTGCCTAAGCAGAAGGGTATAAAGATAAATTTTTCACATCATTCCCCCTGGTTATAGTCATACTGCCTGTCCAGCAGCTGATATAAGCATCAACAGTCACTAGCCAAGGCCTTCCTAATATTAAGGGATGTCCATCTAGCTAGTTCCTAGGGTTAATAATCAAAAAATCCGCCGGGTATTCCCAAGTGTCTACAGATACCATCGCATCTTGTAATGTTCCTTCTGGTCTAATGACTGAGCGATCAGCTAGTTCGAGTAATGTAGTTGTTGGTTCCAAGGCTATGATGCCAAGAATGTTGCAAGTTGTAGTTGTGAGAATATTAATGGCTGCCCCTAAGTCAACTAAATCATTGGGAAAAGAATGGCCATTTATCTAGATTGTGACAATGGGGTTTCCAGGATCCTCATATTTTACAGGAGTCTCTTTGCCTAGTAATAAATTAGACAAAGTCTCGACAACATGGACAGTAGGGGTTATTTTTGTTTTCCTCACAAAATTATTTATATACAATTCTTTAATAGTTTTGGCATATATTGGAATATATTGGATAGCCTAGAGGAGGGGAATTTTTATACAAATGTTCTTAAGTTCACCTAGAAGACCAAAGGTAGGATATTCAATCAGGCATGGTATCAACAATATTTCTGGGAATGGGGGGGAAGTGGTTATGATTTGTTCAGGATTTTTTTGTCTGACTGTATCTTCCCCTTGTTTTATTTGTTGATAGTCTACAATCAGAGACTTATTTGTGTGCGGTTCTTCAGGTTGCAAATATTTATCCTTATCTAGAGTGATTATGCATCTAGATCTCAACTTAAGTTCGTTACATTCTTTCAACTCATCTTCAGGGTCCAGACCCTCAATGATTGTATTGACTAAACTGGTCTGTTGTTAAGATTGGGTTGGGTTAAGCTGGAAGTTGCGGTCGTATATTAGATTGAGGATTCTGTTGCAACGTGTAAGGTGCTGGTAAAGTTGGTTGAGGTAGAGGAGCTATCCCCATAGGATGGTTCGTAGATCTTTGCCAATTTTATTTCCAGTTCTAGTTTTGTGAGGTGGAAGGGGACCATTGGGAGGAATAAGGGTTGTTTTTCCAGAATGATGGCAGGTAAGGAGAATTTGGCCAATTATTATTATTTGGTGACGCAGCGGTAGCAATGGAATTATTTAAACACCCACTTTAGATCTGCAACAACCCAATAATCACCCCTTTTGCTTATCGGAACCGGAATTCTTTGAATAGGCTTAAAAATATGCTTTCCTCTTTCGGCTTCCGATATATCTTTTACTCCATTCAAAACAGTATTGAACGCCTTGTCTAACAAAATCTATGTGTATTTCCGCGCCACATATTTGGCCGATCGGATGGCTCAGAACAATTTCGCTAATCGGCAGTCGGCAATGCACTTCAACTTTTGGTGCTCTCCACAGTTCCGATGCGATGCCAATCGGCGATCACAAATCGCAATGGTTGGACAACGTAGCTTCCCGTAAGTGATCCGATATTTCCCCGGACCCGATCTCACTTCAAACAAACTTTATAAATTTTCGCGTCCGATTTCCCTTGTTATATGATGTGACATTTGAACACTCTCTTCGGCCCGATGCGATGGGTTATACGGACCCGAAAAATTCCAAAATCAACATATATATTATTTCAAATCTTCTCAAAGGTTCCGCGAAGTGTTTTTACACCAATTCTCTGTGTTAAAGGCTTTCCCGCTCACAGAATCAAACTATTACCAGATTTAATTTAACACAGAAATTCTTACATTTTATAATAAAAACACAGGGCCATAACCATTTCAATCAATACATGGAAAAAAAACAACGCTTAGGCTTCCACGGGCTCGCCATACAATTATGCACACAACATTAATTTTATTCATAATCTGCAGAAGAACAGAATCTCAGCCTTAGGCCTAATTGCACAAGGAAATGACCTCTACTATACACAAAATACAGTCCACACATTCACTCTAAACTCTCACTCCATTCCAAGCCTCTCCAATATCTCGCTCATCACATTTTTTCTCCTTTTATTATTCACTAATTCCTCTAACAATAGCTAACGCAATCTCCTATTTTTTTTAAAGATCTAACATAAATCTTCTATTTCGTAGCTTCTCATGCACACCTATACTAACAACTCTTATCTCTAAATATAAAATAAGACAGTCTCTCACTTATTACCATAATAAATTATAACAAACTATTTGAGAAGTACAACCTCCTCAGTAAAACTGATTTTGACCAACAGTCAATGAATTTCACCCTGTTTAGCCACAACATGTGAACAAGTCTTCACATTGCTAGCTAATCCCGATGCTCCTGCATCAGACTCCCAGGGAAGAAAATACTTGTCCTTCAAACTTTCAGGACTTACTCCATATTTCTGTAGTTCAGCTGCTGTTAACCAACTGGAATCTTCCATTGGTTGCTCCTTCCACTTGACTAGATACTGGAAATATGTCTGCCCTCAATTTTTCTTGGATATTCTTTGATCCAAGATAGCTTCAACTTATTTCTTGGATGCTTTTGGTACCTGTTCCTCCCAATCCATGGTTTGAACTTCATCACCTGTGGCTTCATTCTACAACTCGGTCTCTGCCTCTTTGAATGGATATAAATCTGCAACATTAAAAATGGGGGACATTCCAATCCCTTCCGGCAACTCGATCTCATAGGCATTGGCTGAAAATTTCCTTTTAATTTTACAAGGTCCTATCTTCTTCATTTTCAGTTTGTTATAAGTTTTTGTAGGAAATCTCTCTTTCCTCAAATATGCCATGACTAAATCTCCTACTTGAAACTTTTTTTCTCTTCTTTTCAGATCAAATCTCTGCTTGTATCTACTGCTGCTTTCCTGCAATTTACCTTTGACTTCTTCCTGTAACCTCTACATTTTTTCAACAAAATCTTCAACACTTGCACTCTTGGCTTCCTGTTTTCCCAAGTCCCTAAGCTCATATACTCCTCTCGGATGCATTCCAAAGACAATCTGAAATGGACTCATTCTAGTGCTTCGATTTGGTGTATCATTCTAAGCGAACTCAGCTTGAGCTAATGCCAAATCCCACTGTTTGGGATTCTGATGTACCAAACTCCTTAGTATATTTCCAAAGCTCCTGTTCACTACTTCAATTTGTCCATCTGTCTGAGGATGGTATGCTGAACTAAAACTGAGTTTAGTCCCCAGTTTCTTCCAAAGTGTCCTCCAGAAATGCCCTACAAATTTAGTATCTCGATATGATACAATACTTACAGGTAAACCATGCAATCTTACAATCTCTGAAAAGAATAAATTTTCTATGTGTGTTGCATCACTAGTTTTCTTACAAGCAATAAAATGGGCCATTTTAGAAAATCTATCTACTACAACATAAATAGAATCGTTTCCTCTCTGAGTTTTTGGTAAACCAAGAACAAAGTCCATACTAACTGCATCCCATGGTCGATCTGGTATGGGCAATGGCTGATATAGACCTGTATTCTGACTCCTTCCTTTGGCATACTGACATACCCTGCATTTTTCAAAAAAAAAATTAACATCAGTTTGCATTTTGGGCCAATAATAAAAAGCATTCACCTGAGCGAAGGTTTTATCTTGTCCAAAATGAACAGATAACCCTCCACTATGCTTCTCCTTAATTATGTTCTCCCTCATGGACCATTTAGGAATACATAACTTGTTGCTTTTAAATAACAAGCCTCCTTGAATAAGGTAGTCCATCCATTGACTTCTGTTATGGCTCACTGGATTCTGAACTGTTGTGTAGATGTCTCTAAAATCCTCATCATCCTTGTACATTTCTATCATTTCCTCAAAACCCATAACACCCACTTTAAACTCTTGCAAAAGAAAACTTACCCTACTCAATGCATCTGCTACTTTATTAGACTTACCACTTTTATTCTTTATTACAAAAGTGAAACTTTGCAGAAATTCCACCCATTTGGCATGCTTCTGATTTAGCTTTGGATGGTTATTAATAAATTGTAAAGCGTGATTGTCTGAATATAAGATGAATTCCTTTGGCAGTAAGTAATGCCTCCACTTTTTCAATGCCTGCACAATAGCGTAAAACTATTTATCATAAGAAGAATATTTCCTTTTCACATCATTTAGTTTCTCGCTGAAATATGCTATCGGTCTTTGCTCTTGGCTCAGTATCGCACCAACTGCTACTCCACTTGCATCGGTTTCTACTTGAAAGACTTTCTCAAAATTAGGTAATGCTAGAATTGGCTCTTCTGTTATCTTCTTTTTCAGCAGATTAAAGTTCCTGTCTGCTGCTTCTGTCCATCTAAATGGCTGGTTGACCTCCTTGATTGTCTCAAGGATTGGTGCACAAACTTGACTAAACCCTTTTATAAATTTTCTGTAAAAACTAGCAAGTCCATGGAAACTTCTTACCTCAAATACACTTCTGGGAGTGGGCCAGTTCCTGATTTCTTGTACCTTCTCCGGATCCATTTTTAAGCCTTCTTTGGAAATCACAAATCCTAAGTATACCAGCTCCTCTTTCATGAAACTACATTTCTTCAAATTGATTAGTAGTTTTTCATTCTGTAGAGTTTTTAAGACTAACTTCAGATGTTCTAAATGCTCCTCTTTACTTTTGCTAAAAACCAGAATATCATCAAGGTAAACAACGACAAATTTACCTGCATACTCCTTCAAGACCTCGTTCATTAGTCTCATGAATGTACTGGGTGCATTAGTGAGCCCAAAAGGCATCACTAACCACTCATACAGTCCACTATTTGTTTTGAAAGCCGTTTTCCATTCATCGCCTTCCCGAATCCTGATCTGATGATACCCACTTTTCAAATCTATCTTAGTAAAGTACCTAGATCCACTTAAACAGTCCATTAAATCATCGATTCTGGGTAAAGGAAATATGTACCTGACTGTTATCTTGTTGATAGCTTTGGAATCGGTGCACATGCGCCATTCTCCTCCCTTCTTTGGACTAAGTACCGTTGGCATAGCACACGGGCTCAAACTCTCTTTGATCAGTTCCTGTACTTGCCTTGCAATCTTTGCGTTTTCCTGGGGAGTTAGTCTATATGCAGCTTTATTGAGTAGACTTGCTCCTCGTATTAAGTCGATATGGTGGCTAACACTTCTAATCGGTGGTAATTCATTCGGTAATTCATCCACGATGATATCCATAAAATTATCTAACACAGCTTGAATTTATTCAGGAAAATCATTTAAATTCATAGAGGTTAAGATTACCTTGGGCCTCCCTACGATAGTGAAGTGCAAATCCTCGCTTTTATCGACCTCCTGTAGCAGTTCTTTACCACTTATCAACATGATACTATTTTCAGGCAGTCCTTTATCAACATCATTCTTCACTGGCAACAACGTGTGTTTAATTCCATCCTTCTCTATGGTATATGTGTTTCTTCTCCCATCATGAATCGCTTTCCGATCAAATTTCCATGGTCTCCCCAATAATACATGACATACATCCTTGGGAATTATGTCACATAGGATCACGTCTTTGTATGCGCCGATCTGCATTTCCACATTACATTGCTCTGTCATGATGACTTGATGGCCCTTCTGTAGCCAAGACACTTTGTAAGGTGCAGGATGTGCTGTCCTTGCTAACCCGAGCTTTTCCACCATCTCTATGGACACAAGATTGTCATTACTCCCACTGTCAATTATGACCTTACAACACTTACCCTTTGATTTACATGTGGTTCTGAACAAGTTCTTCCTTTGCGCAGGTTCTCCAGTCTCCTTTTCTGCTCTAAGAAAAGTTCTTCTAAGTAGCAATGATTCACCTTCTTTAGGTGGTTCCTATTTCTCCACAAGTCGAGGTGGTTCTGGCTCTGCCTCAGTCACATTTTCACCCCTCTGGCTTGCTGATTTGTTATGAGGACAATCCCATGACATGATTCCCCATTCTCCACAGGTATAACACCTAACATCTCTTCCTCACCCTCTTCCTCTGGGCGCAAATCTTCCTCTACTAGATTCACCCCTTTGTGGTGATCTGCCACTCGAACTTCCTGTTTCATGTTGATGTTGTGTTCCTCTAGATTTGGCAGCTCCTCTACCTCTCACTGAGCTCTTTCCTCTGTTCCTTTGACTCTGTCTCCTCAATATTTTATCCTCTGCCTTCAGACTTGCTTGATAGGCATCCTCAACAGTTTTCAGACTTAACAAGCTAATCTCATCTTGTATTTCATACCTTAACCCGTTTACATATCTAGCTATTTTTTCCACATCATCTTCTACATGCCCTGTTCTAATACTTAATCTATAGAATTCTTCTATATACTCCTTAACAGACATTCCTTTCTGTTTCAAATTTTGCATTTTCTTAAAAAGATTCAAATGATAGTCTTTAGGTAAAAACTTGGCTTTCAGCTTACTTACCATTTTATCCCATTGCTTGATCTTAGATTTCCCTTTCCTCGTTCTTGATGTCTGTACCTCGTCCCACCAGATGGCTGCATGACCCTTCAATCTAGTAACTGCAAACTTCACCCTCTTATTCTCCTCAACCTCTTCATAGTCAAAGTACTGATCTATGGATCTAATCCAATCCATAAGCTCCTCCGCATTTAGACTCCCTTCATACATAGGAATTTCCATCTTGGGTTTTCTTCCAACTTTTGCCAGCATCTTGAGGACTTTGGCGGTTTCATTGTCTTCTTCTACTTCTTCCACATCTGCATGAGATTCTTCTGAAGAACTCTTGGCACCATCATCAGGCACTCTTCTTTGGGTTGTCTCCATTGTCTCCATTCGTGCACGCAAATTCCGCACTTCTTCTAATAGAATTGCATTTGGTTCTGGACTTCCTCGACCAATTCCTCTTCTTGGTGGCATCTTTGCTGCAAACACCTCTTTCTTCTGCTCTGATACCAAATTTGACGCAGCGACAGCGATGGAATTATTTAAACACCCACTTTAGATTTGCAACAACCCAATAATCACCCCTTTTGCTTATCGGAACCGGAATTCTTTGAATAGGCTTAAAAATATGCTTTCCTCTTTCGACTTCCGATATATCTTTTACTCCATTCAAAACAGTATTGAACGTCTTGTCTAACAAAATCTATGTGTATTTCCGTGCCACAGATCTGGCCGATCGGACGACTCAGAAAAATTTCGCTAATCGACAGTCGGCAATGCACTTCAACTTTTGGTGCTCTCCACAGTTCCGATGCGATGCTAATCGGTGATCACAAATCGCAATGGTTGGACGACGTAGCTTCCCGTAAGCGATTTGATATTTCCCCGGACCCGATCTCACTTCAAACAAACTTTATAAATTTTCACGTCCGGTTTCCCTTGTTATATGATGCGACATTTGAACACTCTCTCTGGCCCGATGCGATGGGTTATACGGACCCGACGAATTCCAAAATCAACATATATATTATTTCAAATCTGCTCAAAGGTTCCGTGAAGTGTTTTTACACCAATTCTCTATGTTAAAGGCTTTCCCGCTCACAGAATCAAACTATTACCAGATTTACTTTAACACAGAAATTCTTACATTTTATAATAAAAACACAGGGCCATAACCATTTCAATCAATACATGGAAAAAAAAACAACGCTCAGGCTTCCACGGGCTCATCATACAATTATGCACACAACATTAATTTTATTCATAATCTGCAGAAGAACAGAATCTTGGCCTTAGGCCTAATTGCACAAGGAAATGACCTCTGTTATACACAAAATACAGTCCACACATTCACTCTGAACTCTCACTCCATTCCAAGCCTCTCCAATCTCTCGCTCATCACATTTTTTCTCCTTTTATTATTCACTAATTCCTCTAACAATAGCTAATGCAATCTCCTAATTTTTTTAAAGATCTAACAGAAATCTTCTATTTCGTAGCTTCTCATGCACACCTATACTAACAACTCTTATCTCTAAATCTAAAATAAGACAGTCTCTCACTTATTACCATAATAAATTATAACAAACTATTTGAGAAGTCCAACCTCCTCAGTAAAACTGATTTTGACCAACAGTCAATGAATTTCACCCTGTTTAGCCACAACATGTGAACAATTCTTCACATTGCTGGCTAATCCCGATGCTCTTGCATCATTTGGATTTGACTAATTGGGCCATGGTGGCATAAAAAATTCTTGAGGTGGCAAAAAAGGTGGTTGATTCTGCCATGTTGCCCCTGAATATTGCTGAGAATTATATTGCGAGGGATGAAGGAAGGAAGATGGATTAGTAGGCATACCTGTCTGATGCGCTTGCCATTGACGACGCTGGTTCAACAAATATACTGGTTCCACTTCTTCTTCCGCTTCCTTCAAGACTGCTTTTAATCCTGGGAGTGATGGGAAACTTTCCATGGCGTGTTCTTTAGTGCATATGGGACATGTTCGTATCATATCTAGGGGGCATTCTTTATGACTGTGCTTCTGTCTGCAACGGGGGCAGAAAATAGCCAAGTTCTGTTCTGCTATAGCCTGTTTTTTCTTAGCTTGCATGACATCCAATTGTGTCATTAGGGTCCCCAGGATATCAGTCTTGAAATCCTCCAACAGACTGTCGATTTCGCTTCGTGTAATGCTTCCTCCTGAGGCTTTGCTGTCTCTGGGGCTTGCATCGCATCCAACTGGTTTCAGCCTTGTACTGCCCCTGGAACACTTGATGCAAAAATCTACAATATTGTTATAGTTTTATTGATAAATGTCACCTTTACCCATTATATTTAGTGTCTCTACCCATTAGTCTTTCATACCTCTGATCATCATGGTTTTTAGAACATTATCAGGCAGATTTGTGTAAGGAGATATTTGCAGATTATATTGGAAACGCTCTACATATTCTTCCAGAGTCTCGCTAGGCTTAGCTACCATTTGAAAATTTTCATCTTTTAGTTCTCTAGTTTGGCAATAATCTTGGTATTTTTTAAGGAATTATGTTTTAGTTTGGTCCCAATCATTGATGGTGCCTCCATCGAGTCTCATGAACCAACATAGAGCTGCTCCCTTCAGAGAAGAGGGGAATAGCTTCAGCTTCTGGGGGTCAGTAGTGTAGTCATAACCCCTGCATAATACATCAAATTCGAAAAGGAATGCATCGAGATCTTCTGAAGTTAGCCCATGAAAGGTAGGAATGTTTTGTAATGGGATAACTTTCATGGGGGCATTGACAGTTGTGTCAAAAATTGGGTATTGCAATGTAGAAGTTTAAGGTTGCTGATTATTAGCCATTTGGTAAAAAATATGCCAATATTCTTCAGGGATCTCCGGAGCTGGAGAGTTATTCCTAGGATGTATACAAGAGGCTAGAATGGTTCTAGTAGCACTACCTTGATCTAGAATACTAGGTGTCCTCTTCTCAGTCACTACTTCAGGAGATCTAGGTTCTGATAATTTAATTTCAAGATTGCCTATTTCTCCTTCTCCTTCACAGAGATTGCAAGAATTTCCTTCTTGTGAAGGGCGAGTTTGTGAATTCTCAGTATCTTGAAAAATCTGCTCAATCCCTTCAGTCTTACTGTGAATCTCAATGTTAGCTAAAGATGGTGATCCTACAGCTTGAAGGAAGTCAGTAGGATGTATGGCAACAACAATTCAGGGTCCTACTGATGACTAAGACTCAGCTTTTCTTAAGATTTCTTCGATAAAATTTGATCGTCCAAGGGTCACCAGTCCCTTAGATTTTTTAGGTTTAGAAGGAGGAGTTTTGTCTTTTTCAGGTCTTTCCTTCTTAGTCATTCATGTAGAAATACAAACATTCATTCCTAACTTAAACTCTTACGCAATTCTGTTAGAAAGCGGGTGAGCAAGCATTTTACTAATTTTCTACGCAGGTCCTTACCTTCCGTTTTTAATACCCAATTCTCTCTCAGCAGAAAAAACATCAATCATACATTACTCTTTACAGAGTGACAACACGCTCCTCAGCAACGACGCCAAAATGTTGGGTGCTAACAGGTGTCTTTAAAAACTCCTAATTGCCTCACATTAATTATCAACCTGGGTAAGTCCTTTTATCTCAAGCATGTACAAAATATGTGCAAGCTATACATACAAAGAGTAATGCTAAAATCAATCGTTTCATATAGATGTAGTCATAAATCTTGAAGTTTTAAAGAAAGTGATTCATCTAAACATTATGACCCAAAACTGTAATTCATTCTTAATTCAACTAACTCAAATGAAAATCAACCGAGAGCACTGAAGCATTAACTGAGATCTTTCAGCTGGATTTGAACTATTGAATGGAAGGAAAGTATTGGAAATAACTGTCTACGCTTTAAATAATCAAACTAGTTCTTTTAACTAGAAACTAGTTCTTTAAGGAAATAAATTGGAAATGCGTATTTAATGGAATAAATACCAGAAATCTGAATTATCAAAAGCACTTCAACTGCAAAGAGGAAAAGCATAATACACTTGCTATAAATGGAAAAGTATAACATAGGGAACAGTAGTGAGATCCACTAGAGACTGGGCCCTTAGCCACCGGCGAATACTGCTTAACTACTCCAGAATATTTGAATGAACAACAACATGAATTATATATTAATCATCACAGTCAATTGACATCACAATCCGATCTTGTTTTTCAGAACTACGTTCTATAAATTACAGTTACGAATTATGCAGAAATGAAAGATACATGACTTTTGAGGACTAGCTCTCCTTGTCCCTTTATAGCTAAAAGGAAAGATAAATGTGATCCCTCGGGATCAAGGGATCCTAAGGGATCCATGAAAAAATGCTATCCTTGGACAGTTCGTTCATTCTTTTGCTAATCCTCACTGATTTGTCTTCCGATTCGACCACATTTAACGTGTCTTCTTTCCCGTGATTAAGTCTTGATGTTCCTTCTGTTATTTTCAGCATAAAAAGCAACGAGAATTAGTTTGGATGGTTAAATCGTATTAGGATCATTTTTAATAAAAATCCTTTTATTATATTATTATATCATGGCACAATATGGATAAGGAAGAGGAAAAAGGACAGTAATCAGAGTAAATACATACCTATTGCAAGGCTCAACACCTATTATCCTTATCGGTTTCCCATATTTGTAATGTTAGAAATCATCTTTAATACTTTGAGCTTTCATATTTTTGGCATGGTGTCTAATCAAATACAAATAAAATGAATGGAGAATTGAGTATCTTATATTCACCAATATATTCATAGTCATTTTACATTGATTGATTTTTTTGAATCTGGTGATATTCATAGTATATCATTTCAAAAATTAGATGCTTGTGAGATAGTTGAGGAACTTCAACATGATTTGATGGTTATGTCAGGTTCTTGCCATCTTGACAAGCCTTCTAAACAAGATGAGATTAAATTCCCATCATAATATTCTCTCTGTGATTTGAATGTGTTAATTGAAATTCAATTTTCTCATGAGTCTCATGGTTTTCAAATTCGTTGTCCTATATATCATGATACAATTGTTGAATGGCTAGAGAAATATTACCTGGCAAGCTCTATTGTAAATAACAAGTTTTTATCTTCCTTTATGTTTTTAAAAACTGAAAAAATGTATGATTGTACTTCCACGAGTAGATTCCAAGGTTTATATGATTATCATTTCAAGAAATAAGGTAAAGCTTAAAACTTGTTAAAGCTAGTTAGTATGGCACATCTTTCTATTAATAAGAAAGACCTTTGATTCATTGTGCAAGTTTGTCAAGTTGTTGTCTTTTATTTTGCATGATGCTTTGTATTTCTTTTGATTACTTGTATCTTTGTGATTGCATATTGGGAGCGGTTACAGTGGCTACACTAGAAATTCCATTACACTTATACCTAACCTTCTATCATGTTATGTTAGGAGTATGTTTAGCTTCATTTAGTCCCCTAGTTCCATTGAATAATCTCGTGTTTCACCCTACACTAGTCCTCGAATTTTGTGTGCTTTTTTTGTTTGTCTCTCGTGCTACTTAGTCAAGGTTTACTTCCACTCTATTTTGATTTTGTCTTCTCATTATCCCTTGTATTTTCTTTCTTTCTTTTGTTTAATAAGACTTTACATGAAATATGTCTCTTTTTGGCTCAAAATATATTGTGGCAAAATTTGAAAATAGAAATTGTGACATTGAACATTGATTGGCTTATATATTATCCTATTCTCTATGTCGGGTTTACATATCTTTAAATTTGATGATGTATGAATGAAAAATACAATTAATTCCAGACAAAAATCCTTTGGTCGAACTAGGGAACATGTATCTTTATTACCATATTCATTCCTTGACTTTGCATTGTAATTAAATGGTGGTCTTCTTGCCAATACAATCGAGTAGAAGAAGGGGATGGGAAAATCAGTAGAAATAAAACCAATATCAGAGGTATATAACCTTGTCTCAAGGAACAACCTCTTTTTCTCGCAATAATTTGGGATCCCTCTTCTACCCCCTGAAATAATCAGTGTCAAAGAACAGTCCTATAAATAAATAAAAGGTGAAAGAAGAGAAAGGATTTTTGCGCTAAAGTGAAGTATGTAACTTCGCCAGGGTACTGTTCAGGCTTGTTGGAAGTGAAGTAATGCTTGTGTTCCTGTAGTGACTCCATTAGGGTATTTTCTAATCCTGCTAGAAATGGAGCAACACTAGAGATGAAAACTAATAATCTGATTATCTTAAACTCGTAAATTTATATTGACCTTCTCCTGAATGGAAAGAAATTTTGATTTGTCAAGATTTGTGAATGTGTTTAGCCGAGAAGATAAATATAGGAGACTATATCCATAATCATGTCAAATGGGGAAGCCAAGGTAATGTATGTGATGAACCAATACTTCCTGAAAGACTGATACCCTGACTTAAGGATAAAACCTAAATATAGAAGTTATAGTTCTACCAGTGTGTTGTCAAGAGTTGACGCTACAATTAACACCCTCCAAAATTTTTCCTACACATGGAATTTGGATCCTACTAAGGATATAACGATCTATCATTCCATAGTCACTTCATGATCAATTAAGTGTTTAAGTCTTCTTCTCAGTTTCTAAGTGTTGAAGTCACTTGCTCACACATGTTTAGTCTATAACAAGCTCATGAGCACATTATTTTACGCAAGCTTGAACATGCATAGAAAATTCCATCAAGACAATTTCTGTACAATGTTAAACCTATGTTGGCATTCAGTGTGCACTTTCATTGACAGTATCTCACTTTTGGTTGTGATTTTACTTCTATTTCAGTGAGTTTTTTCCAACTGTCTCTTTTGTGCACCTTCGCTTTTACAAGTGTCACTTTCATGTTTATGATTTTTTATTTTTATTTTTTTCACTTTCATAACTTTCATTTTCATGTCATATTCACTCTGGCATGTGTCTCTCTCAATTTTTTTCACATTTACAAGTGTCGTTTTCACTTTTCTCTAACTCTCGCAAGTGTCATCTTTTGGCATGGGAAGTGTTGCACATTGTAGAAGAAAAGTTATGGTTCATTGTGAGAGGAAAATTTGGTACCAATGGGTCTTATTTACAACATAGACATGTACAAGACCCATACCCAAAGTTTTATGCATTGTCGTAGTAGAGTTGGCACTATCATTGCAAAGTGTATCTTAATTGTCGGACCTAGTCGAAGGGAGTTACTGTGCATTCTTTAAGGTAGTTTTAATGCATTCTCCTACGCTAATTTTCCCTATTGAGCACTTTCATATAAGTTTCATAATTGTCATCGCAAAGTGTACCCTAAGTGTCGCACTTGGAGGAGGTTATTTTCTTGTCACCGCATTAAGAATATCACGTTGTTCTTGTGTACTGATTGTTCAATTTTGTATCATCAATTTTTCTAAGTGTGTGTGATCATTCATAAGTTCAATCCTAGTCTCATTTATACCTCACTTATCCCACACTTAGCCAAATCCTAAAAATATTTATGCCCAACCAACTTGACCTAACTCATCCTCCTTGAACTGTGCATTTCGCAATAGAAAGGCCCAAGTTCCCCCCTTGCCTCCTAGAATTGTGTAATGTGCATTTTTTGCCTCCAAGGATTGCATATTGCATAGTCTCAATGTTCAACCTTGCCCTCTTGACCTCCACAACTATGCAATTTACCCTTCCAATTAGCCTCCTTATGCACATTGCAAAGTGGCAAGCCTCAAGTTGCCATCCTTCCTCCTTGGTTTGCGCAATTATGCAATCCATATGCCTCTCTCTCATATACTACACATTGGTAAACTTCAAGGCTCAATGCTGCCTCACTAAGCTATTCAACTATGAAATCAGCTTTCCCATACCTCCAGAGTTGTGCATTGCATAGTCTCAAGATTAATTCCTTCACTCCTAGCCCTTGGAACTGTGCATTGTGTAATGCATGAGTCTTCCTCCCTGTCCAGTGCCTAGTCCTAGCTCTTTTAGTCATCTTCATGAAGCAAGATAGACTAGTATATTTCTAAACTGATTTCGTCTTGTCATGAGTGGATTCCACTTGCAGGTACTACATCTTGACATGACATGATGATGCTCATAGAGGAAGATAATTAGATCATATGAGAAGACACTTGTGAAGTTGGAAACATGAAGAATTAATCAAGCAAGAAGATGAAGGGTCACTAGCTTACCAAAGAAGATTAAACATCTAGATCACTTGAAGACTCCATATCAATCAGCCCCTTTGAATATGAATATGAAACACATGCAATATCCATCATGAAGATGCAAAGAAGTAGAAAAGGGGTGGCTTGGAAATGCCACATCATCATGAAGTCCCATTTCATCATTGTAAAGAGTCTTCTCAAGAGTCACATGTGTCATAATTCCTTGCAACGTCATTTTTGGAATGTAATTGTATAATTTCCCAAAATGATAAAATGTAAAATGTGTGGAATACCAAGGGTCCCACATGGAATATGAAGAGTCACTAGAAATATATTAAATTCATATAGAAGCTCAAAGTTCATGTAAGAATTTAAAAATTCATTGTATAAGCTCAAGATTCATGAGGGAGGTCAAGAGTCACCTCATTTTTTATAAATACACCCTCTTAACTCAAGAAAAGGGACTTTTGGGACTTGAAATTCCCACCTTGGTTTTTTTAGCATTAGAATAGGAGAGAATATATTTCTTTGAGGAGAAATTGGTGACTTAATGTTCCACTATTGGGCTCGTGTGTAATATTCCCAAATGGAGAAGCAACAATACATGAACACAATAATGGAAAGAACGGTGAATTAATAAACACACAATGGTATGAGACAAATTTACAACCATCTTATTAAACATATCAACAAATAATAGGCACAAGATCTTGAGGATCAATTCACTCAAGCAATACAAAACAAGCCTATACAAGAAAAATATGCCATCACATGAGAAATAGCTGCCATACAAATGCCCTAAGCAAAGACAATGCAGTTTTAGGGCATAAACTACTGCATAAATATAGATAAATGTATATATGCTGTTATATAGCTCAAATAATGCTAGGAGTGAAGATCTAGCCTCCTAGACACCTTTCCAAAAGAACCCGAGAAGGGTTTCCGGAAATACACTCAAATACAAATGGTGATCTATAGCCCTAAGACTGAAGAGTCACTGCAAACTGGAGATCATGAAATAGAAGACTGAAATATTATGGACCTGATGTATATCCCCTCAAAGGGCCTCCTCCAATGAAAGGATGAACCCTTCACCCACAAGAAAACTCTCTAAAAGATCCCATGGATCCTCCTCTGAAACTACCCTCCAAAATAACGTAATTCCTAGCTAAAAATGCATTGTGAATGATGGAGATAGGTTTGCCTAGTGCCAAAGATATAAAATGTGCCCAAGAACCCTCCTTGCTGATCTCCCAAGAGAAGGAATCTTTCCTCCTATGAAAAAATAGCTCAAAAAGTGGGTTTCTCAACCCTCCACTGCAACACCCTGCAACACAACTCAGATTTGAACAGACACTATGTTGTAGCTAAAGACTAAAGCTTGGCCAGAATTTCATATATGTGTAAATGATAGATCAATACTCTCCCAAGAGGCCTCTTAAGGAAAGAGTTGGGATTCTCGACTAGGAACACCCTGCGCTAAACATCACCAACAATCTTAGCTAAACAGCTGAAGAGAGAAAAAGTCTAAACAGACATATCAAAAGAATAATTATAAGCTAACCCCATATGGCTGCCATCCTCTTCCTTATAAACAATGTGAGCCTTCTCACCTTGGGTCCCACTCATTAGTTTTTCCACCATCATGCAAACAATCTCCCTCCAAAACTGCGTTGTCCCATCATTAATGCCACTCCTCCATAACAACACTATTTGATTTGGTCAAAGTTGACCTACTCAACATGCTCCAACCCCTTTTCACATCTAAGGATATCCCATCTAGCTTTTATATGACCTCCATTCATACTATAAGTGTCTTTTATTCCTTATAAGGAGATTTATGGGTCTCCATACCCTCTTATTCGTCTATCTAAGGCAAAATTAAAATTTAATATTCCAATTAGTTGTGTCCTAATTTAGGAATATTATAGTCCTCCCGTCCCAAATATTGCTTGTCCTCAAGAAAATTTAAGGATATAACTAAAGATCCTCTCCTCTTCCTCCTATAGGATCTCCATGTGATAAGCTCCTCCAGTGAACAAGATGTTGTTTTATTAATAAGTTTCCAAGTTGATCCTCCCAAGTGTATAAGGATGCCTTTGGTGAAAAATCCAAATGGCTCTCATCATGAACAAGTAGAATATCCATGGAAGCAACTATATGTGATCTAGAGGCCTTCTTGAGGCATGGAATCTAAAATATATTGGGAACTATCATTCCCATGTGAAGCCCCCATCCCCAAGCTATCATCCACACGAAGTGAGTCACCCTCCAACATGGCCACTCATGAAACATCTCCTCCACCTTCAGCTCTTGAAAAGTAGGTGGGTTGCATAGCTGAAAATGATGGATAAAATTTTCCATCCCACACTATCTCTCTCTCCACTTATGATAAGTGTAGAGCTATTGCTAAATATGGGCTGCAATAAGGTTTCCTTCATGAAGCAAAAAGGCAATAGGATCCTCAAAGATCCACCCTTTGTTTCTTGCCCAAATCATCCCATATAAAATGAATATGACATTAGCATCATATGGAATCCAATTGGGATAAATACTGAAGGTTTTACATAGTGTTGGAAGGTACCAACATTTTCTCAAGTAGTAACAGCGCAGTTTTACCAACTGCAGTTTCAAAACATGATGTGGCAAGTTGTCTCCCAATAAATTTCTAGTTGTGCATGTCATCACGCTTATGAGTGAATAGTAAATGGCATGGTATATCAACTAAACATACAAGAAATAGTACAACACTTGCCCAAATCCATACAAAAAATGGTTATCTCCATTATAGATGTTGGTCCCAAAATGACCATGAAGCCCAAATAGATGCTTTCCCTCTTAGGGAGAAATACACTGTATAAAGATGGTAAGAGAATGAAAATATTGCGTTAGATAATAAATAAGTGTAAGAACAGAATTCTTACCATGTACTAAGAGTAATATGATAATAAAATCCATGAATGATTCCTCCATAGCGGTGTGACATATCTTCATGGGAAGGAATGAACCATGTGTTGCATGCAAAGCATTCTCCTTATACTTGGGAATCCAAGTCAAGAAGGTCATATCATGGTAATAGATGTCTCCATCACTCTCATCGCCTTCTTTTTCATCAAGTGCATCATATATGAAGTGATCCTGGGAACATTCCACCAGCAAACCAAAGCTCCCAAATGACAACGTTGTTGGCCTTTGTAATAAGGCTCCTATCATCTCATAGCTCCCTTCTTGGACATCCCACATGTCAAAGCCATCAATCATAATGCTACTATATATGGGAGATTCCTTCCCAAGTATAAGTAACTCATGATCCTCCAAGGCTAAGGAGTAGCCCCTTTTCACCATGATAGTGCCATCACCTACTCCTGCAACATTATGCAAAATATGGAAGAAAATCAATTCATATCGTCCCAAGAAAAACCAAAGCAACAACAACTCTTGTTCCTCCCCACACCCTCACCATATAAATTATGGAGCAACAACATGATGGTTGACATGAAATATATCACATCACCCCAATACATCAAAACTCCTTGCTTCCATATGATGCAAGTGTCATGCCAAGGTCCATCCGCCAACCTACTCTTTGAAATAGAATGTGTCATATGATGACCAAACTCTTTCAAGAGTAACCAACGCAGTCTTGCCTCCTGCTACCCGTTGTCATAAATTTGCAAGTGGCTTCCCAATCTATTTCTTATCAACATCACCCATCCAACCAGTGGTGAGTGTATGTCATCATGTCCAAAAGTGGCATCCTTCCAATGGAGAATACCATCCTCCCAAATCATATTCCTATCTTTGCATTTCATGGGGTGTTGAAATGCAATCTCCTGGAGATCTCCAAATGAATACCACTCCTCAATGGCCAAGTTGATCCCATAAGGATCCAAATATACTGAAGGCAAAATATTCTCATTGAGCAATGAAGTGCTCATCAAGAAAGATCCATCATAACAATGGGAGATAAGATGTATCTCACCAACCATATACATATCCTATGCTATGCATGTAGAAAGGTCATTGAAATTCCCAAATAATTATTGGGCCCCCAACTCATCATTGCTACTCAATGAAAACACTGCTAATCTCCATAATGGTGCATCTATTATCTCAAGATCATCCTCAGTGCTGAACACATAGTTCTGCATTGCATGGTTCAGGACAATTCTCATCCCATCCTCCAAGAATTTACACTCCAACCCCAAGAGTTGTGTGCAACTCAACAATGATACACTAGGATGACTGCATATCTCCACCTTGAAAAAATATAGGCTACTCAACACAATGATAGTCTGCTACTCCAAATCAGCAATGTACCTTGACCCTAGGTCATGCAGTAGTACATTCCCACAATCCTCCATATGATGTGTTGAAATAATTTAATGTGGAAACATGTGCATACCTTGGTAAAGCTTGGGAAAATCTTGTACTTCTACAAGGGTTCCTCCTTCCTGTGTGATGGATTCCCTAACTACTAATGATGATGGCTGCTCTCACATGGATGCATCAGCACTGGTACAAGTCTCCTCCTCCTCATGCATCTCTAGATTGGTGCATGGGATCCCATATGTCAAGAGATCAAGACCACTTTGCAAAGGTGCAAGTGTTCTTTATCCTGATGCAAGTGCTCTTGTAACAAGTGGTGGTGAAGGCTTATTCTCCTCTGATTTCTTCTTGTCAAACTTCTTAATCAACCTTTGAGTAAAATCTGCATAAGCAGTCACTTTTGCATGACGCAAATGGGTGAACCACCAAATGTTTTCTTCACCCTCAAGGTGCAGCGCTGCAATATCAACAACCTCTCTTTTAGCCATTGGATGTAGTAGGAAGAATTCATCCAACTTCATTCCCCAAGCCCTTGTTGTGCATGTGGATGACCCATCAAAAGTAGAAAATATAAATCTATTTCCCTCTCTTCTTCTATTGCTGCAAGGTCTCCTTTCTTCTTTGAGGTAAATGAAATGTGGGAGAGTTAGATTCTCCTTGAAAGCTCTAGGTTGAGACTTATATTTTGCAAGATATTCACTTAGAATCTCATGATCTAAGTTTCCTCCATCTTCATGCCTCTTTTCTTCAAAATAAAATGGCATAGCATGTTTCTTTGGAGCTCTATGCAATACCTGATCTTCCTTTTGCTGATAGGAAGTACATGGACCTTCCTCACCTTGAAACCCTAATGTGGTTTCACTTATTTTCTCCATTTATCTATGCTTGAACTCTTTTTTGAGGTCCTTCTTAGATCTGAAAAGAGATGAGATGAAACTCTTTCTCTCCATCATTCTGATCTCTTTCTCCTTCTTCTTAATCTCCTGATAGCATAATGGCTGAGATCCACAGGCTGAGCCAAGATTATGCTCTGATACCACTGTAATATTCCCAAATGGGGAAGCAACAATACATGAACAAAAAAATGGAAAGAACAGTGAATTAATCAACACACCATGGTATGAGACAAATGTACAGGCATCTTATTAAACATATCAGCAAATAATAGGCACACGATCTTAAGGATCAAGTCACTCAAGCAACACAAAACAAGCCTCTACAAGAAAAATATGCCATCACAAGAGAATTAGTTGCCATACAAATGCCCTAAGCTAAGACATCACAGTTTTAGGGCATAAACTATTGCATAAATATAGATAAATGTAGATCTACTGTTATATAGCTCAAATAATTCTAGGACTGAAGATATAGCCTCCTAGACACCTTTCCAAAATAACCCGGGAAGGGTTTCCGGAAATACACCTAAATAAAAATGGTGATTTACATCCCTAGGACTGAAGAGTCACTGCAAACTGGAGCTCATGAATAGAAGGCTGAAATATTATGGATCTGATGTATATCCCCTCAAAGGGCCTCCTCCAATGAAAGGTTGAACCCTTCACCTACAGGAAAACGCTCTAAAAGAGCCCATAGATCCTCCTCTGAAACTACCCTCCAAAATAACGCAATTCCCAGCTAAAAATACTATGTGAATGATGGGGATAGGTTGGCCTGGTTCCAAAGATCTAAAATGCGCCCAAGAACCCTCCTTGTTGATCTCCCAAGAGAAGGAATCTTTCCTCCTATGAAAAACTAGCTCAAAAAGTGGGTTTCTCAACCCTCCACTGCAACACCCTGCAACACAACTCAGATATGAACAGAAAATACACTGTAGCTGAAGACTAAAGCTTGGAAATTTTTTTGGATATGTGGAAATGATAGATCAATACTCTCCCAAGAGGCCTCTCAAGAAAAGAGGTGGGATTCTCGACCAGGAACACCCTGTGCTAAACAGCACCAGCAGTCTTAGCTAAACAACCGAAGAGAGAAAAATTCTAAACAGACATATCAAAATAATAATCATAAGCTAACCACATATGGCTTCCATCCTCTTCCTTATAAACAATGTGAGCCTTCTCACCTTGGGTCCCACTCATTAGGGTTTCCACCATCATGCAAACAATCTCCCCCCAAAACTGCGTTGTCCCATCATTAATGCCACTCCTCCATAACAACGTTGTTTGATTTGGTCAAAGTTGACCTATTCAACATGCTCTAGCCACTTTTCACACCTAAGGATCTTCCATCCAGCTTTTATATGACCTCCATTCACACTAGGAGTGTCTTTTATTCCTTATAAGGAGATTTATGGGTCTCCATAGCCTCTTATTCTTCTATCTAAGGAAAAATTAAAATTTAATATTCCAATTAGTTGTGTGCTTATTTAGGAATATTACGTAGTGTGGCAAAATTGTACTTGTATATCTTGGCACCTCCACTTAATATATGAAGCTCGATGATCCAACACATTTCCATCTATGTATCGTGAATACATTGATGTTATTCTTTATATGTTTGCGGTATATGTTTTGTTCACATGTATTAAGGAATTTGAATTATTTCGATGGCTTTGGTACTTATCTTATTGAAGGTGTGTTGTATTTGGTTTTATAATCATATTTCTATTGTGAACTACTTTTTAGGTTAGCTAATGATCCTCTTATGGTCTTGCGTGTCTCTTTTAAAATAATTAATATTAATTTTATTCTAGAGGCTCACTCTCTTTAACCTTACCTTGAAAGTATCGTATATATGAGCCTCGATGCTCACTTTGATGACACACATCAATTCAGTCGAAGGCATAACATTCAGCATGAGTTTTCCTTGTTGTATGCCTTCAGGGGCATTCTAGTTCAGTGGAATGCCACTTGTGAATGATTTCTTGGATCACAAAGGATACTCAAATTGGGCTTCATCAGTTCTAATCCAGATTTATGTAGGAAAAAAATAGAATACACATATAACCATAGATAAAAATATGCAGAAAAAATAAAACTTCATTTCATTAATATCAAAGAAATGAAATTTTCTTACAGACATAATGGAAATAAACTAGCTAGGGAACCGGTAGCTTATATCGGAGAAGAGATGTGGTTGCTATAGGCCTCTGAACTTTGTTACAATGTGGTTCGAGGGCCTAATTATTATTTAGAAACAATGGAAAACCATAAACATCCAAAACCCTAACCTTAGGAGATGAAGCGCCAAAACTATGGGCCCCGTTTGGGTAAATTGGTGTATCAACTTCCCAGGGATGTAACTTTGGCATATGATATTCGTTTGACGTGCATCATACCTCGTTATAAATATCTATCCAAGGAATACAACTTATGATGTGAGAAACATCGATCCAAGGACCCATGTTTCTCCTGGGTTTCCAAAAGAATGTCGTTTAGGGCCTCAAAATAGCTCCGAAAGTTCAGGACCCGAAAAAATGCTAAAAATAGTAAGTTGTGCCAAAATAGAAAAACTGAAAGAGAAAATGTTGGGGACCCAAGTGGAATAGGTGGGTGGCCACCAATATCCACCTAGATCATTCCTCCCCCCTTAGGAAGCAATGGTCCCCATTGCGTTGAGATCCTCCATGAGATGAGGAAAATTTTGCTGAACTTGGTCCCTGGTGAACCACTTGCCTTGGTGCAGGAGTTGGCCAGCTTTGAAAACCTGATATAGTTGGATCTTCTATTGGCAAGTGTTCTTCATTTGCATGTCCATGATACAATCTATGGTGGCATGTTCCATTTAGTCTGGGTTTAACTCTATTGGTGTGATTTTTTCTACAATGTTAGAGGTGTCCAGTAGAGTTGGGAAGTAGGGACGAAGGTGGTCCACATTGAATACTGGGTCCAGACCAAGGAATGGTGGAATACTGAGCTCGAAGGCATTATTCCCTACAGCCTTGGTGATGGTGTACAACCCATATCGGAGTAGGAGAAGCTTGCGGTGGGGTCCAGTGAGGCGCTCCTTTTGCAAATATAGCCACACTTTATCGCCCATCTAAAAGTTGTGTGGCACCCGATGTTGATCATGTCGTTGCTTGTAATTAGCATTGGCTCTGTCCAATATGTCATGAACCTATTGGCGGATTTGATGAATGCACTCGATGAAGTTGTTCGCTTTGTCAACTTCAGACTAGACATGAGTTGAATTGTCCTGAGTAGCCACAAATGGCATGGCTACGTCAATGGGACATAGTGGCTGGAATCCCAAGCCCACCTGAAAGGGGTTGTGGCCAGTTGAGCTGTGGAGAGCCCAGTTATAACTATGTTGTACATAAGGGAGGCTCTCATCCCATATGTGTGTATGATTTGAATTGTACATGCGCAAAATGTGTACAATCATCTTGTTGACGACCTCTGTCTGGCCATCAGTTTGGGGATGGAAAGATGTGGACTTGGTGAGCTTGGTGTCCAACATTAACCAGAGGTTGGACCAAAATGTGATAAGGAAACTGTTGTCCTAATCTGAGATGATAGACTGTGGGATCCCAAAGTGCACCTTGTTCAATGAAGATTTTATCAGTGGCTTCTGCTGTGATATTCTTCTTGCAGGTTGCCATAATGGCCATTTTCGAGAATCTGTTGACAACCATGAAAACACATTCATTTCCATGATTAGTATAAGGAAGGCCCAACATGTAATCCATGGATATGGATTCCCAAGGTTGACTAGGGGTAGGTAGCAGAGTATAGAGGCCTTGCTTCTTGATGGTCGGTTTGGAAATGGCGCAAGCAGTGCAGGATCTGATGTACTTCCCGAAATCATGTTGAAGGTTTGGCCAATAGAAATACTTCTGCAGTACTGTCGCTATTTTCTTGACACTAAAATTCCCAACGACTTGATTGTAGTGTGCTTCCCATATCATCTTGGCACACTCGCTTGAAGGAACACAGAGGTGTCCCAAGTGACATAATAGTGCATCTTGGAGGTGAAAATTTGGAACTTGCATACCCCCCAAGAGTGCCTTGTATGTGTGGCTGAATTTTGGATCACTATTGTAGAGAAGCAACAAATCAAAAGTCTCGTGCCCACAAGAGTTGAGAACGGTGGTTAGTGCCATGATCAGTGGCAGGATGAGGCAATCTGCAACATTATTGGTGCTACCCTTCTTGTACTTGATGTTCAAATGAAACTGTTGCAGATATGTGGACCACTTCTGATGGCAATTGTTCTACAACTTCCCTTGTGCCTGTCTGAACTGCAAGGGTCGGTGGTCTGTGTGGATGAATTTTTCCTTCCCCAATATGTAATGCTTCCATTATCGACAAGTCTAAATAATTGAATATATTTATTTGTCATAAGTGGGATACTTGCGGATTGTGTCGAGAAATGTCTCACTGTGATATGCCACTCGATGCCCCTGTTGAGTAAGAACTACCCCAATAGCATAGTCAGAGGCGTCTGTCTCGATCTCAAATGGTTGTTACAAGTCTGGTAATGTGAGCACATAAAGGAACAATACTATGTGTTGGCTCGAGGGGAGTTATGAGGACAAGTACATACAATGGACCATGCTACGACAACAAAGGGATTGAGATGTACATGAGCTGACGAATCTATTCCATACCCTGCACACAAAACTGGGTATCAAAGATTGAGAGAAACATTTGGTGCTAAAGTATCGTAGTTTTCTGCACAGATACATTCAGGAGGAAATGGAGTTCCTTGAAATATCCTCGCTTGGTACCTCATACCAGTATGCTACCAATATTAAGCAAGAATTCAAATAGAAGAAGTGTGACTTTGGATCTATGAATCAAAATCAAGGGAAAGGTTCCCCCAAACTGCAAAACAAAGGACAAAGCCAAGGCATGGTGACCCAAGACAACCTGCCAAATCCGCAAGCAAAGAACAACACTTCGAAGCCAAAGAAGGACACAGGAAAGTGGTGTGAGTTCCATAAGAGCTCCACTCACAACGCAAGTGAGTGTCAGGCCAAGAATTTGCTGGTGGACGAGATGAGGGCTTTTGAATCAGATGCATGCTCCAACTCTGAGTCAAAACTTGAAAAAGGGAAACATATTATTGATGCGTAGCCCAACACCATTATTTCCACTTCGAAGATCCAGAAGGAGGAACTAGAAGATCCAGAGGAGGAGGAGCATCTCTTCCACTCCCAGATGTGGGTAGAGGGTTCCCCGCTACATTTCATTATAAAAAATGGGAGCCAAAAAAGCCTCATTTCAGCAGACGTCGTGAAGCGGTTGGGATTACCGACCACAGCACACCCACAACCATATACCATCGAATGGCTTCACCAAGGATGAGATCTTCGCGTCAGCCAGCAATCTTGCCTTCCCTACAACATTAAGCCCTTCATGGATGAGGTATTATGTGACATTTCTCCTCTTGATGTTTGTGATGTATTATTAGGCCAACCATACTTGTGGAAGCGACATGTTGTGTATGAGTCCCAACCTCGCGCTATTATTGTTACTTTGGGAAATAGGTTGTACATGATAATAGAGGTACCACCGCCTGCTTCTATCTCTTTGGTTACTGCAAAACAATGCAGTAAGCTCATTTCCAAAACTAGGAAATTTGTTTTCCTGATGATCTGTCCTCAGGGAAAGAAGAAGACTATGGCCACGACCTCCAGAAAAGGCTCCTCTGAATGACAAAAAAAAATGGACAAGGTTGTGGAGGAGTATGGGGAAATATTTACCTCACCCACAGGGGTGCCTCTACACTATCAGGTCAAGCACCCCATTGATCTAACCCCAGGTGCGCCGCTACCCAATGGACTGATCTATCAGCACTCTGTTCTGGATAATGATGAAATCAAGAGGTAGATTCAAGAGGTGCAGTAGAAAGGTCGCATCCGGCCGAGTTCATCGCCCTGTGGGAGCCCGAACGTGTTGGTACAGAAGAAGGATGGGACTTGGAGACTATGTATTGACTATCGGGTGCTGAACAAGATCACTGTCTAGAATAGGTACCCGATCCCATGGATTGATGACCTTCTGGACCAAATAAAAGGGGTGAAATATTTCAGCAAGATCAACTTGAAATATGGGTATCACCAGGCACCAATCGAACACTCTGATGTGTGGAATACTGCCTTCAAAGCCAAGGAGAGTATTTTTTAATGGTTGGTCATGCCTTTTGGGTTGAATAATTCTCCCGCAACCTTCATGAGGTTGATGGATGAAATCTTGCAACCATTCACCAACTCATTTATAGTGGTGTACTTGAATGACATTCTGACCTTCCGCCAGACTTGGGAAGAGCACCTCCACCACATCCAACAAGTCCTCCAAACACTGCAGCAACACAATTTGTGTGCCAGTTTGGAGAAGTTCACTTTTGGCATGACCCAGGTTCAATATCTGGGATACATTATTGATGAAAGGGGGGTGCATGTGGATCCAACCCCTGCATATACCACCGACCCCTGGGAAAGTGGTGTGAGTTCCATAGGAGCTCCACTCACAATGCAAGTGAGTGTCAGGCCAAGCAGTCGCTGGTGGACGAGATGAGGGCTTCTGAATCAGATGCATGCTCCAACTCTGAGTCAAAACCTGACAAGGGGAATGAAAAAGGGAAACAAATTATTGATGCATAGCCCAACGCCACCGTTGCCACTGCGAAGATCCAGAAGGAGGAACTAGAATATCCAGAGGAGGAGGAGTGTCTCTTCCACTCCCAGATGTGGGTAAAGGGTTCCCCGATACATTTCATTGTCGACAATGGGAGCCAAAAGAGCCTCATTTTAGCAGACGTCATGAAGCGGTTGGGATTATCAACCACAGCACACCCACAACCATACACCATCGAGTGGCTTCACCAAGAACGAGATCTTTGCGTCAACCAACAGTGTTTCCTTCCCTACAGCATCAAGCCCTTCACAAATGAGGTATTATGTGACATTTATCCTCTTGATGTTTGTGATGTATCCTGTACCTCTGGTATCCTGTACAACTTATTTCCCAAAGTAACAATAATAGCACGAGGTCAGGACTCATACACAGCATATCGCTTCCACAAGTATGGTTGGCCTAATAATGCATCACAAACATCAAGAGGAGAAATGTAACATAATACCTCATCTGTGAAGGGCTTGATGCTATAGGGAATGCAACACTACTGGCTGACGCGAAGATCTCATCCTTGGTGAAGCCACTCGATGGTGTATGGTTGTGGGTGTGCTGTGGTCAGTAATCCCAACCACTTCACGGCGTCTGCTAAAATGAGGCTCTTTTGGCTCCCATTGTTGACAATGAAATGTAGCAGGGAACCCTTTACCCACATCTGGGAGTGGAAGAGACGCTCCTCCTCCTCTGGATCTTCTAGTTCCTCATTCTGGATCTTCGCAGTGGCAACAGTGGTGTTGGGCTACACATCAATAATCTGTTTCCCTTTTTCATTCCCCTTGTCAGGTTTTGACTCAAATTTGGAGCATGCATTTGATTTAGAAGCCCTCATCTCGTCTACCAGCGACTGCTTGGCCTGACAGTCACTTGCGTTATGAGTGGAGCTCTTATGGAACTCACACCACTTTCCCGTGTCCTTCTTTGGCTTCAAAGTGTTGTTCTTTGCTTGCGGATTTGGCAGGTTTTCTTGGGTCACCATGCCTTGGCTTTGTCCTTTGTTGTATGGTTTGGGGGAACCTTTCCCTTGCTTTTGATTCGTAGATCCAAAGTCTCACTTCTTCTGTTTGAATTTATGCTCAATCTTGGTAGCATACCGGTATGCGCTACCAAGCGAGGAGATTGCGAGGAAATCCATTTCCTGCTGAATGTATTTGTGCAGAAAAATGTGATACTTTAGCATGAAATGTTTCTCTCAATCTTTGATACCCAACTTTGTGCACAGGGTATGGAACATATTTGTCAACTCATGCACATCTTGATCCCTTTGTTGTCGTAGCATGGTCCATTGTATGTACTTTTCCTCATAACTCCCCTCGAGCCAACATATAGTATTGTTCCTTGATGGCATCTCGAAAGAATTCCAAGTGGGTACGGCTGAGAACAGAGAGGGTTTTCTCTCATCCTTTTTCTCACAATAGGTTTCCCACCAGTCCTTGACATGGGGGGTAGCTTTGAGGAGTGCAAAAATAATCTTCTCCCGGTCGGGAAAGTCATGAACCGATAAATATCCTTCTAATAGATTCAACCATCCATCTATAGCATATACATCTATTTTACCCTCAAATATTGGAATGTCAAAGTTTACTTGCACCTTAAAGGGATTTGCGCCTCCAGAGTGGCTGTTGGATGCAAATGTGATGTCGTTGGTCAATCTTTGAAGGATCTGGGAAAAGTTATCCATCATCGCATTCCATTGTTTTTGAAGGGCCTCCTTGAGCAATATTTTGATAGGATCTCCTACTCTCTCATCTTTATTTTCATCCCCAATGGGCAACCATCAGGGTTTGTAGGGCTGATCTTGCAAAGGTTAAACCTAATCGAGCCCTAACTCCTTATACCCCAATCTCGTTGGGGACATGCAAAGAAGGATCGAGAAAAAGAAGACTACTCTGATACCATTGATCCAGATTTATGCAAGAGCGCAAAATAATACATATGTAACCATAGATACAAAGATGCAGTGGAAATAAAACTTCATTTCATTAATATCAAAGAACTGAAATTTTCTTACAGACAAAATGGAAATAAACTATCTAGGGTGCTGGCAGCTTATCTCTAAGAAGCGTTGTGGTAGCTACAGGCCTCTGAACTATGTTACAATGAGGCTTTAGGGCCTATTTATTATTTAGAAACAATGGAAAAGCCTAAGCATTCAAAACCATAAACCTAGGAGATGAAACGCCAAAACTATGGGCCCTGTTTGGGTAAATTGGTGTTTCAAATTTCTGGGGACGTAACTTTGGCATATGATCTTTGTTTTATGCGCGCCATACCTCGTTAGAAAGATCTATATGAGGACTAAAAATTTTTGTGTGAGCCACATCAATCCATGGATCCATTTTTCTCTCAATTTTCCCAAAAAAATGTAGTTTAAGGCCTCAAAACGGCTCCAAAAGTTCAGGACCCAAAAAACTACTAAAAATAGTAAGTTGTGCTGAAACTAAAAAACTGAAAGAGACAATGGTGGGGCCCCAAGTGGAATAGGCGGGTGGCCACCAATATCCACCTAGATCAAGTTATTCTTGGATTTTTACTCTATGTAAGCTATAAATAAACTTCTATTCCCCTTGGTAGGTCACTTGTTGATGATCGAAGACCAGTGGAGTCGAGGCGCCTGAAATTGTCACTTCTTCCTCCTAAGCTTCGTACTGCCTCAAGGGATTCTACCATAGGGATGGATGGGAAGGATTTCTAGAAGAAAGATCTTGCTTGAGGGATGGATGGGAAGGCTTGCTGGAAGAAAGAGCTTACTTATACTTACTTGGGAATTATCCCAATGTGACTTAGATACTTTGTTAGCTTTGCTACTACGTTCTTTATTAAATTACATGTTTCCCTCCTATCTATGAAGTCGTCAAACGATGAGATGGATTTTAATAAATATATCATTCCTTATCAGAAGTGATCCATCACGAGATCTATGTAGCATCTTTCTGAGTAAAAGCATGGGGCTATTCTATTGGGAATCAAATATGTGTATCATGGAAGTTCTATGTGGCCTAGTATATCGTTGCAATCATAATTATATGCCTCATAGTATCAACTTAATTTCTTGTTTCAAATAATTTTGTATAACCTCTTATGTTAATAATGGAAGTCAAGGAAAATCCCTAAGGATAATGGCGACCGGTCATATTTCTAGTTGGGGCTCCTAGTCCAAACGTCGTGAGGTCTAATTGGGACTTCACATCGAGGAGACCCCAATGGTTGATGGATTTCCAAAACCGTCAACAACACCTTAAATCTGTCACATTTTTAGGTGTTGACCACTCACTAATAGCTTTAATATTTTCTAGTTCCATAAATATTCCCTTATCTAAGATGACGTGCCTCAAACAATCAATATGCTCTTGGTAGAAGGAACATTTACATAACTTTTCATAGATATAAATATCTCCAAGAACTTGTAATACATCTATTAATTTTGAAGCTCAATGAAAAATTCCAACCATGAGATGATATTCCTCCTTTCAAGAGGACCAATTTTCACTATTGAAGCATTAAATTTGGATAAGGAAAGTGTATCTTTCAACCAAAGCCCACATGTGCATATTTGATCAGGTTAGCCCAAAAGAAAATTGGACACTGTTGGAAGGCTATAAATACAAGTGACCTAAACCTCATTTGGACATCATCTTGGATCATTATTCTATTCTCTATATTTTTTTTGGCTCGCATAGGTCTAAGGAAGTTTGTGGAGATTAGCTCCCACATGTCTGAAATTACAGGGTTCGCAACTCACATCTCTGTTTTAGGGTTTTAGGTCTTAGTCATAGGTATATAATGGAGAAATTTTGACTTAATCCTTTCAAATTCATGCACTAAAAATCTTCCCTATGACTAGAACCTAAATTTTTCATTTTTCAGTTGTCCAAAGTTTTCACTTGTTGACTGGAGAGTTCATCAATTGACTACAAACAATGACAGTTGACTATAAGTTCTTGAATCGAGATTTTTGTATTATTGGCATGGTTGGGTTCATCTCATGGATATTGTCTAGTTTATTTTTCTAGATAGGTTTATGATGAAAGATATGGATCATTATACACTCTCTTTTCTGAATCATTCAATGGAAATCTAATAAGAATAATAATTTGAAAGGGTATTCCCCGTAGTGGCTTTTTCCCTGGTCTCCGTCTATTCCTGGTGTCTCTATGTGTGAATGTTTTTCTTCTATTTTTCCTTTATATTCCAATTCAATGATGATGATATCGTTATTTCTATATAGTTGCATATGTTGTTGAATAATGAAGTAAATATGAATGGTGTTATGATGTTGTGGGGTGAATTCATATGTAAATAATGAAATGCAATTATCAAAGCAAAGAAAAACATAACCCTAAAGAAAAATTAACATGGAATCAGAGTTGGGATGACAAAAATTCATTGAAGATCACCCCTATGAAGAAACCATTGATGGAAGCAAGAAAATATGGAGGATACGCAAAAGAATACTAGGGTTTGATGGAAACCCTATGCAATTTGGATATTAAGGTTTGATGGACATGATGAAGTTAGGGTTTGGAAGAAACCCTAGTTTATGGCTAATATTTGAGATATGCTATCTAGAAACCCTAGCATGATCAATATCAATATTTTCAAAGCACTTGTGACAGATTTTATGAAACCCTAGATGTGATAGTCTCTATTAAGCTTGATTGTTGATGAATTTGGTTGAAATATTTAAGACAACATTGTCATATGGATAAGAGATGTTAATGACTCTTGAATGTTGGTTCAATAGGGAGTTTATCTCCTCATTAAAAGATAAGTAATTTTTGGATTTATGTTACCTCTTTGTGATTATATTCTTGTTTGGGTTTATTTTTTTAATTATTACTTATTTCCTGCATGCATATGTGAGTATTTGGATACTTCTAACCTATTGATAAGATGTGATAACTATATACTTCTTGAAAATCATCTGAGATGCAGGAAAATATGGCTAATGTAGGAAGAGAAGAGCTCTTGCTGCCAATATCAAATAAGAAGATACACAGGTATATGAATACTACAAGGTATGTATGGTGTATTGTTTCAATGTTATGTTTCAACTAAAATATTGGATAGCAATGTAATCCCTAAGTTATTATGAGTATATCACCTTCAAAAATGGCTCATACATGCATATGAAAGGGATTTTGATTCATGATACCCTTGATGAGATGGTGCACCTGGTATTGGACAAGTATCTTACATTCTATTAAGTCATGGTAAAGTCACTTATAAACTTGTATTTTTTTATATACTCGATATTTGGCAAAGAATATCACATCTTAGACATGATGGATTTCTTGAAGAAGGATAACATATTTTTTTTATGGTGACTTGATACTATTATTAATTCTTTTGATAAGAATGATAGTCATGATTATAGAAGTGTAACAATAAGATCGATTATTGTTGACCTTGGTTAGATTTTGATAAGCTTAGTAATTATGACATATGGTAAAAATGGATGCCCTGAATTGATGATTGAATGAATTTAAAAGAGTGATGTAGTGATTATGATCCTTGAAGTATGATGGAGCACCTGTAAACTTCCCTAATTATATGACTCTAACCCTTGATGAATATTTTATGAGATGTCCATATGTATGATGATGAGGTAGTTGATGTTAACATGTTATGAGCATGGTGAATATATTTTTTAGGACCTGATATAGTTCGATATTATAATCTAACAATTTTGTTGATGGATGACAATATTATAGATAGGTGATTACTTGAATAATAATGGTTGAATGGGCTTCTCATTAAGATGGAGAAACTCTCCATAATATCTGTACACCTATTATCATTTGTATTATATGTTTAGAATATTATTTATTATTGAATTTTTCTGACATAAATAAACAAATATCTAATTTTGTTGGTCTACAACAAGTTCTGGTCTGAGAAGAGATGGTTTCCCTTATTTTAAGTCACAACCACATGGAATAAATCTTATCATTACCTCTATAATCCTCACAACCAAATGGAAGAAGGCCTATGGGTGCAGTTTTGCATGTAGGTCACAAACTCTAAAGCCTCATGAATAAAATCAAAAGTGCACCTAGAATATGAAATTCCTATAGAGATGGAGCAGGAAACTAAAAATTCTATGATTAGGGAAATTTGAATGTTTGACTTACTGTAGAGAAAGTGAATGTGTTGACTAAACCTAGGTTTGAAGGGGACCAAAATATGCATATTAGTATGTTATTTTGATTTGATCATTGAAGCTAGTATATGATAGTATCTGCTAATAGTTGCAAGGGTTTCATAAGATTTGGCTTATTGATGAGCTGTATTAAAATTTTTACATGATACATGATAGCCCATAGATATTTTTTAGGTTATGGACTGATTGAACTCATTGTGATAAAAAATTTGGTTTTTGTCTTGATCACTAATGATTTGACTTGATATCAAATGATTTTTCTTGACGACAGTGTTATGTGAGCATAGTAAATTTCATTGACTAATATTGGTATTTAATGATGATTTTTAATTGGCCTCATTGGTTTAGGTATAAGTAGTGGTAATTTAGTATGAAGTAATCTCACAATCCAAGGATGGAACTTGTATGACTCATTCTTGGTATATGCATAAAACCTATATGACTTGTCCCTGATGCATCCATTCATATTTAGTGGAAAAAAATTCTTCGTAAATATTCGTGCTATGATCATGAGGATGGATTGACAAATTTAGATTAGATAATTCTTGGTAAATAAAAGGTTTTGTAACTTAGTATTTTGGATGTGATCTCCACCTGACATTTGGTACGAAGTGTTTGTCACAAGGATATTGTTAGAAACTTTTATGATTTTGATATTAGTTTTTATTTGACATCTAAGCCTTAATAAGCTAACATAGTTGATTTTATTGCACAATATTTATTTGTGTAAGGTTGAGCATATTGGTTAGGTAAAGTATTATGTTTGCAAAAAAGAATTATATGAAGCAAGCTCCTCGCGCCTGGTATGTCTTCATTGTCAAATACCTCCTGAAGATATGAAGATCTGCAATTCCAAACCTCTACTTTGAAACAGGTCCAAGGTATGACTTTGATTTTGGTTGTATATGTTGATGGTCTATTCTTGACAAGTAATGAGCCTTTGGTGATCAAAGTAAGATGGAGATGGCCTCTGAAGTTCAAAATGAAGAATCATGGCATGATGAATTATGTTTTGAAGTTGGCTAAAGAAAATCTATATTTTTAAGCTATTAAAGAAAGTGGAAATGTGAATCCTTGTACACTTTGATTGAATTTAAAGAAGTTGTGAAGAGATATTGTTGAACCTGACTTGGAAACTGATAGTTAATTGAAGCATTGATGTTCTGTGTGAACACCCATCCGTGTGTGTGTGTGTGTGTGTGTGTGTTGCTTAGAACTTGAGTAAATTCATGATCAAGTTGCTTCATACACATTGAGTTTCCGTCGAGGTACCCTTCAAGATATTTGCATGAGATGATCGATTTTTGGTCTGAGATATTCTTCTTATGATATGCGACTACATGAATGTACCGATGATTTTTTTGGATCATTATTGGTGAAATTAGCACATATGGGTATTGCTTTAATATGAGATCTGACATGATATTTTGATGAAAATTTCATAGCTTTAAGCACGGTCAAGGTTTTGTACGATGTTTCTAGCATGACTAGTTGTGAGGCAAGTTGAAGAAACTCTTTGAAGAGTTGTTTGTGAAAGTTTTGGATATCACAAGGGTATATTGTTACAATAATGAGTGGGATATTATTCTTAAGGAATTCTGTATGTCGTTGGGACCAAGATATCTTAATTCAGTGTTGTTGTATGAGACAATCTTAGGCTTGTGGTTGTTGCCCCCATAATAGGGAGGATGAATAAGGTATCCTTTTTGTGATATATATATTTTATTCTAATATAAAATTTGATTTTATGTCTTGCATGAACATGAGACTGCAGCTATTATCCATGATGATTAAGCCAATGCCAAATATGAGCATGATGATATGTTTTTGATCTATAAAGAGTAGGACTAATTGAGAACACTGAGCCAGCTCTTCCCCCATGTCTAAGCTCCAATGTTGTGTAATTGAGATGGAAGGATCTTGGGGTTAAGGAAACTCTGGAAAATAGGCGTGTGTGATCCCTACTCTTGGAGTAGGTCTAGTATCTCCTCTATTTTCACTCATAGGGTGTGTGTTATCCTTATCTATTTTGACAAGTTGGGTATCTCCCATTATCTTGGTCTAGTAGAGTATACCCAAGTTGGAATCATACCCACAAGTCAGGCTTGTTAGGATTGTCCCTCCCCATCTAGACAATGGGTTGAGGAGGCTTGGGGGTGTGTGATCCTTGCCTTTGGTAAGTTGGGTATATCACCCAAGGTCGAATTATGATGCAGGTGTTATATTGCATGAATATTGAGTGTCATTATTGGGTAGATCAGTGGGAAATAAGATGGGTTGATATGTGCTCCCTTATATCACCAATTGCTCGATATGGGGTTGCATATGTTTTTCTCCCCCATGAGATTTTTGATTTAGATGTGCTCCTTGATGTGGTTCCAAGTTGATATTTTTCCCTTGATGATAATCTCTCTGATGTTTCCTGAGTGGTAGCATTGGGCTCCCTGCTAGCAGTGATTTCGGGTTGAAATGTGCTCCCTGATGTAGTTTCAGGTTGAGATGTGCTCTCTGATATTGTTTCGGATTGAGATGAGCTCTCTGAAGTGATAGAGGGTGGTAGCTTAGGCTCCCCTTTTATGTCAAATAATTATTATTTTAGATTCGAGAATGTTCAACATATGAGCAAGAAAAATCAATAGACAAGCAGGAGAAAGTAGAGATGAATTGAGATGAGCAATGTTGACATTTGATGACAATATACTTGAGACAAGATATGATTTGATGAAAGGATACCTGTGATGATTACATGATGCAGTTGGAATTTCTCCCTAGCTTATAGGGAGTGTTAATTTGGTAGCTCAGTGACAAATTCAAACCATGGGATGAGATTCCTCTCTTCAAGAGGACCAATTTTGACTATAGAAGCACTAAATTTGGACAAGGGAAAGTGTATTTTTGAGTTAAAGCCCACATATGCATATTTGATCAGGTCGGCCCAAAAGAAAATTGGACACTCTTGGAAGGTTATAAATACAAGTGACCTCAACCTCATTTAGATGTCATATTAGATCATTATTCTATTCTCTTTATTATTTTTGGCACACATAGGTCTAAGGAAGTTCACTGAGATTGGCTCGCACATGTCTGAAATTACAGGATCCTAAGCTCGCATATTTTTTTAGGGTTTTGGGTCTTAGATGTAGGCATGTCATGGAAAAATTTCAAATTAAGTCGCTGGAATGTCATGGAGAAATTTCAATTGCAATCACATGCATGCCATAGAGAAATTTTGACTAAAGTATTTCAGTTGCATGCATGACACATCTTCCCTCTGACTGGAACCTAAAGGTTGAATTTTTCAGTTGACCAAAATTTTCTCCCATTGACCCTAGAGTTAGAAAGTTTACTACATATAGTGAGAATTGACTACATGTTCCTGAATCAGGGTTTTTGGATTCTTGGCATGGTTGGGTTCATCTCATGGATAGTGTCTAATTGATTTTGCTAGATAGGTTTGTGATGAAAGATATGGATAATTGTACTCTCTCTTTGTTGAATCATTCAATGAAAATATAATAAGAAGAAAACATTGAAATGGTTTTCCTTGTAGTGGATTTTTCCCTAGTATCTGACCAATCCTGGTGTCTCTATGTGTGAATGAATTTCTTCTATTGTTCCTTTATGTTCTGCTGCATTAATGGTGATATTTTTCTTTCTATATAGTTGCACATGTTGTTGAATAATGAAGTAAATATGAATAATGTTATGAACAATGTAAACTTTGAAATGGGAACTATAAACCGAAAATGGGAACTCTAGCCAAAAAAACCCCAAAAAACATGAAAAACAACCCAAAAATGAAAAGTGTGTATTCCAGAAAGAGGTTTTATTTTTTTCAGGGTTAATTTACAACATTTTTAAAAAATGGCAGTAAAACCAATTTTCATGTGCCAAATAAATGGAAAAAACACACAATGGTTGGTGCTACAATACTATTTTATTTTTCGAGTCCAGTTTCGACATATTTTTAGTAATGACGTTAAATATAAAATAATGAGATTTACAAATTAAAATTCTAATAATTTTTATACATGTCATTTAACATATAATATCATGACACTAACAATCCCTAAAATTCTAATTGTTTTCAACCATAATGTTAAAGATAAAATATATTTCACAATTTTCACCCATAGAATTAAAAAATATTAACTTTTCAACATATTTCAACCATGAAATATGACTAAAATAACACAATGAAACATAAATTATTTCTTCAAGTTATTTTTGCACTGTGAATATTTTAGACAAATGAATTCATCATAGTTAAAACATATAATCCAAAAAACATAAAAATGACTCATAAATTCATGTAAGATCATAGGGAAGTTAAAATATCATTTCATTGCTCAATGAAAACATCATTTATATCAATTATCTTATAAAATTATTCAAAATCACTGATATTTTCTTGCACACCATCAGAATTCATATCTTCAAATGAATGACTAGATGCAAATGAAGATGTTCCATATTCTTCTCTTTCATTAACTAGTGCCCCATCTGAGTCAACATGCATGCCCACCACTTGAGTTTTCAAAAAATTTCTAGATCTACGACTGGGTTTAGGGGACTACCATCTCAACAATTTTTCTTGTGGTAGAAACCTCTTAATAATATCTATCGTCCTAGAGCGAAGAGTTCCTCTCTTTGTTAAATTGAATTTATAAACAAGTATGTCGACTTCCTCCAATTTTAAGAGGCCTATGTGACGACGAATTATATTTGTACCCTTTATTTTTCTCTTTCCACCAATGTTTTTATCAACTACCATCTCTGTCTTGTACACACCATTGAATGGGTGTGTGTTTATGGCATACCAATGTACTTCAACACCTATAACATCCTCATTTGTTGTAATCGCCTTTATAACCTTGGAAACCCAGAATGGATAGCCATGTGGATCTTCATGTGCTAAGACTGCGATCATGCAACCCTCCTTAATATCCTGTACTAAACCCCTGTAAACGTCTTCCATGGCTTCACGTTGTGCATGAGATCTTATGGAACCAATATACATTTATCTTTCCTCCACCTGTGTATAATTAATAATACAATGTGATTGTTGTTGTTCAAGAATGTTTGTTTGCTCCTTTTCATTTGACACATTTTATAAATGGAGTCTTCAAAAACATATCTTCATTTGCTGGTCTTGAAAGAATATCACTCTGATCATTGAAAAATGACTCCCACCAAACTGAATCAACAACATCAAAGTACTCATATGTATATCTAATGGTTTTTTTAATTTCTTCTAGGCATTTAGAATAATCTATCTCTCTCTTTTGCCTTTTTGCATTATGAACTTCACCAATTGATTGTAATAACAATATATTTGACAAAAATATTGGATGATCTAGAATGAACTTCAAGAATTCCAAACCTTATGATGGCGCCCATTCTGCAGTTGTTGAATACTTCTTGAACCATATAAGTGTTTTCCCATCAATTTTTTTGATACGAAATTGATGTTGGAAGCTAATGTCATTAAATTGTTCAATACATTTCTCCTCACCATGTGATCCAAGAATAGAGCTTTGCATGTCAATAGTTTCTTCTAACACATGAAAAATACGCTCTGGCATAAATAATTTCTTAATAAATTCAATTAATGATGGTAAGCTCCCAACATTCTTCCTCGTCAATGTTACTAAAAAACGATTGAACGTCCGATCAATATGGTCATAAATGCTCCCAACAAGAAGGAAACCAACCTTTACCTTATGAAAAATTCTCAATTTAACAAGCATGTTTAGATATCCAAAAACAATCTGATTTTCGTTTTCATGACAAGTGTTGTCTAATTGTAGATACAAAATTTCAGGAAGATTGCCCACCCAATGAGAAAGCACATCATGAATTATGGTTATTGTTAGATTTCCATCATTATGAATATTTAAAGATGTGAAGTAAACTCTTGGTGACATTTTACCATTGAAGACCATACAACTGACCAAGTGAAACTGGATAAAATTTTCCTCCTGCGAATTTTTGGGTGTGTGAACAAAATGTGGTAGAAGTGTTTTCTTCTGGTCCATACCATCAATTATCAAACCCAAATATTTATTTGGATTATCATAACATTTATTTCGATGCTTGTACAACTTTTTCCTTTCACTTGTTTGTTGTTCGTGATGCTCTTGAAGAGATTTAACAATGGAATCTACACATAACATAAAATAAACTTATTAATAAATACATTTTCATAGTTGATCGTTATACAATTTAAAAGAATAATGTTATGAATGCTTACCTCTTTCTGCTCCTTGACATTTATCCATTTTTATTTTAGAGAAGCACATGTACTGCAAACCCCCATCCTTGTCATCTTAGGAATATGAACATTTTTTAATTCTCTCCTCCATATCTGCACTAAATATTGATAGGCAATAAAACAACCATTTCCTTCAACACCTTCTGCATATTCCTTGTATAATTTGTAGATTTCTCATCTTGAGAAATTATTTGGAATATGTATTGTATCTATATTTGGCATATGCTCTCCATGTTTTGAAAAGAAGACTTGCAGCCATGACATTGCAGTGTTTTCTAATGGCCCAAACTCTCATTTATGACGAACTTCTGAATAATATGTAAGATCCTTTTCCAAATGATCTTGGATTCTTGATAGACAAAAATTGCCATTTGAATGAATAATTTTGAAATCCTTTATACAAAGCAATAAATACCCAATATGATAATCATAACCTGCCAGTGTAGATTGCATGCACCCCACTAAATATGAATTCTGCATGCTTTTATTCATTGACAAATAGTTCTTCCTTTTCTCTAAAGAAAAATTGAAATCCATATATTTCAAGCAATCCTTTTTACAACAGTCACTTCAAATGAGATTACTGATAGAACTTCTTTTCATGAGATATACTACTCTACCCCTTGTATAACTAGAACATCTTGGATTGATACGAAAAGGTCTACTCCTACTCCTAGAAACAACACTTGCTAGAAACATGTCTATCATTTCATCATTCTCCGAAGAAGCATTTCCATGATCATTAGGAGGAATACTATTCTTACTATGATCATTTTCAATATAGTTATGAAATTTACCACCAACATTTTTTGAAAAATATTCATTACCATCTTCAGCAGCATGAAAATTTTCAATACCATCGTATGTGCTTTTGAAATACTAAATTAGAGGATAGTCTTCACCATTTTTATCTTTCCCTTCATCACTGATGCTTTCATAGTCCATAGGATTAGGAATATGTGGAAACTATGACTCTCGATTTATTCAAAATTCTTCATCTTGACCTTCATCACTACTGCTCCCATAGTCCATATGATTAGGAGTAAGTGGAAATTGAGACTCTCAATTTATTGGAAATTATTCATCCTTCCCTTCATCATTGTTGCTCTCAAAGTCCATAGGGTTAGAAGTAATTGTAAAATGTGATGCTTTGTTTACTGAAATTTTTTTATCCCTCCATTCATCACTATTGCTCTCATAATCCTTAGACTTAGGAGTAAGTGGAAAATGTGACTCTCTATCCAATGAAAATTTTTCGTCCTGCCATTCTTCACTATTGCTCTCATAGTATTTAGGATTAGGTCTAAGTGGAAAATGTGACTCTCTGTCCACTAAAATTTTTTCATCCAACCATTCATCACTATTGCTCTCATAGTCCTTAGGATTAGGACTAAGTGGAAAATGTGACTCTCTATCCACTAAAAATTTTACATCCTGCCATTCATCATTATTGCTCTCAAAGTCCTTAGGAATTAGGACTAAATGGAAATTGTGAGTCTCTAGTTTTTGGAAATTCTAATCTTTCCATTTGTCATTGTTTCTCTCATAGTCCATATGATTATGAATAAGTGTACAATTAGACTCTCTATTCATTTGAAACTATTCATCTTTCATTTTTTCACTACTTCTCTCATTATATTCATCAATATGAATAGAGATTTTACATGATGAAAATGTTGATGCTTCATAAAATGAAACTTCAGTATCAGAGGAATCCATAACACTCAAAAAGGAAATGATGACATGATACAAATTATCTCTCTCCCAATGATAATATATAGCTGAAAAAATGAAAAATTCCCTCCAAATGTTTTCACCGAATTTTTTTGCTCGAAGTATGTCCCTCCAAATTTCATTTATATTATTTATTTGAAAATGAGTTACTAAAATATTCACTTAATATGGACCCTAATTTGGAATTAAATTCCCAAAAAAATTTCTCTTAATAATTGTTTTCAAACACCCCGGATGTGGGTGACATGCCTTGATCTTGCGAAGCGAGTTCTTCCCATGCTCAGGCTAATGACGCCCTGCACAACCAGCTTTAACCTGATGTGGAACCTCATCTCATTAATCATTGACACCGACACTCTACTGCACCTGATATTCTACCATACATTGAATCACATGCAATCTCAAGTGAAATATCCCAACTCGCATATGCGCGCATGTCACAAAACCACACAAAATCTGTACTCATGCCATAGGTCTTTGAAAGGCGTTGTTACTCCTCATTTTTTCATCCCTTCACTACTCCAGTTTGCCTCCAGATCCTTCTTTGCCTCTTCTCTTTCCATCTCGTTGCTGCTTCAATTTCCCTGTGCATTCCACCTGCTGTGCGCTCTCCCTCATGTGCACCCCCTTACTTGTGCTAGCATGCAGTGTGATTCTCCCATTGATTCCCTCCTAGCTTCACGCCCCCTTGGCGTCCCCCCCGGCTATGTGCCTCCCTCTAGAATTATCCTCTTCTTTTGCTTTATCCCATTGTGTGCTTTCTGAGGCAAACACCCTTGTTGCATGCCCCCCTTCTGCACACCCCCTGTTGCGTAACTCTCCATTGCGTACCCCCCGTTGTGCTTCTTTGTTGCACGTTCTCCAGTTGCACACTTCACTGCTTTAAGCCCGGTCTCCCCCCTCTTCTTGTTAGCCCCCCCATGGCTCTGCAACAACATCAAAACACTATCAAGGGTAGCCAACAAGGTGTGTTCTCAGGTCGCTATCATCGTGGCCATGACCACCATTTTAAATCTGTTGAGGGCTCCTCTTCTAGCAGCCATGACAGGGAAGCACCTCAAAATTATGAGCGCACCCAAGATGAGATAGCCTTAGCTCTGGAAAATCAGAGGGGCAGAAGAGGCCTCAGGAAGTCCACCATTGCGCACACTGAGCTGCCCACTCCTCAAAAAATCGAGCTTCTACCAGTTCAAGAGCCCACGAAGGAGGATATAGACATGTGGATCATGGATTCAGACAGAGTTTGGACGAGAGTTCCAGAGTTGAGTACCCAATCGCTCCTATCATCCGCGCAACCACTCCTAAGCCCTCATGCATGCCTTCTACTGAGGAGGAGGCTATTGTGTAGGAACATGGATGATGCATCAAGGAGGAGGACCCTGCTACAGAGGATGATGAAGGAACACCATGACTGCACGGTTGCTCAATTCTTTTTTTTTCTGTTATTTCAGCACATACTACAGATCTTTTATTTTTATATGTGCCACAGAACACGTTGTAAATAATGATTGTCTGATGCTATTAAGGGGATGGTTTCCTCCTAGGAGGCAGCCCCAAACCTACGTTATTTTGAAAGCTTCTAAGGTTGGGATTGGTTAAGCACCGCTTACCATCTTAGCCCAACGCCTATGTAAAGTTTTCTTTCTGATCTAATATAGTTTAGACTAACTTACCAAAAATAAAAAATTGTTTTCAAACTAAAATAATTTTAATTAAATTATATAAATTTTACTTCATTATAGATTTTATTTTTTTAATATTCATCATACTTTTTATCCCAAATTTACCCTGCCGAAAAGCAATTGTGTTATTTCCGCTTTGTAAGAAATTTCATTATCACATTCCACACATCACATCAAGATTTCTTGAGGTTTTTTCAAAAGCTTGGAAAAATTTTCTAGAATGACAACATTTTCAATGGGATATTCTCACTTTTGAAAGGTTAGTTTTGTTTCTATTATTCTAAAAATTAGTTAACTGTTAAAATTAATGAAATTCAAGTTCAAATCCTCAACAGTAAATATTTTAAACTCGACCAGTTTTTAACGTTAATTGTTTCTGGTAGAAAACGAAATAATTGTTTTTTGATCTAAAATTAAAAATAAATTTGACATGTACATTGTGGGTGGGCCCTCCTGGGGCATCTCATAGCTATTTTGGCCGAAGTGGACACGCCCACCACCTCGCTGCGAAAATATAATCGGCCCCCTTGCTTTCCTAGGGGCCCGGTGGGTGCGCCCACTCGGTTCAGGGCACCCGTGCTATGGGTGGACGCCCCAACAGTGCAGCATCCACCCGAGCCAGCTCGAGCTACCCAAGGTGTGGTCGTCAGGGCTCAGGTGGACGTCACCCCATGGATGCCTCCACCCATAACACAATCACTGTGGGTGCTTGGGCAGGCCTCGGGCTTGGGTGAACGTCGCCTCGTGGGTGCGTCTGCCCATAGCACAACGCCCACGACGATTGTGCTGTGGGTTGACGTGTCTAGGGGGTGGCGTCCGCCTGAGCCTCGACAATCGACTGCCTTGCCTGGAAGGGGGGGAATTCCTGGGTGGACGTTGGCATGTGGGCGCGTACGCCCGCAACATGGCATGTGTTGCAGGCGTCGTGCTGCGGGCGGACGCGCCCACGAGGTGGCGGGCGAATGCCGCCCCGTGGAAACGTTCGCCTGCAAAAAAATGCCCACGACACCATGCTACTGGTGGACGTCGCCCCGTGGACGCGTCCGCCCGTAGCACGACGCCGTGCTGTGGGCGAACGCGCCCACGGGGCACCGTCCGCCCGAGATTGAGGGCGCCCAAGGCAGGGAGGTCGATTATGAGAATCGACCGCTTGGGCATAAAAAAAAAATAGAATCAACCCCTTGGGCATATAAAAATAAAATAAAATTTTATGCCCGAGAGACTAATTCTAAGAATCGACCCCTTGGGCATATAAAAAAACAATAATTTTTTTTAGTGGGGTCGGGGAGAAAATAAAAAAATTAATTAATTAATTAAATTTAGGGGGTTCAATTTTGAGAATCAGCTTCCAAATTATATAAAAAAATTGAATTTTTTTTAGGCGGGTTGGGGAGACGACATGTAAAAAAAAAAAAAAAATTACAATTTCTATCGAGGAAAAAATGTAAAAAAAAATCTTTTTTTATAAAAACTAGTTTTCTATTTTTTTTACGTAAGATATTTATTTTTTGCAATTTACCAATTTATATGTAGATATATATGTTTGAGGGAAAATGGCATCAAATCATGTTTTTTTCAGTCTTTCTGGACCAAATTCAACATTTTCATCATCTAAAGCTACAAGTGGGCCTTCAAAAATCACTGTTGGGTGTACTGCACCTCAGTTAATTATTGAAAATGTAGGAGATGCATCCACAAAAGAAAATAATTTGGTTTCATACTGGAAGAAATCAACAAAATTGAATTGTTCAAAATATGCATGGTTTCTGAAAGATATAGAAGACGAATCTCTGCAATTATATCTATACTCTAGTAAGAATTTTGATGTTGAAAGTTATGACCTGGTGGGAAAATTATTAGACCTGTATATTCTTCCAGATACTGAAAGTGTTTATATACATTCAAAACCTCTCAAGTCACATGATAAACTTAGATATCATTTTACATTATCGATGTATAACACCGGGGAATATTCTTCAAAGATATGCAAACAAATCGTACAAAATATTGCACAGAATATTGTAAGTATTTTTATCTACACTTATCTATTTTGTGTTATTCAAACTGTATCTTTTTATTTTTAATAACTTATTTAATATTGACATATTATATTTTTTTTTACAATATTTTGCTGAGGGCATTTCAATTATGTTGCGGGGAATCTATTCTATAGAGTGAGATATTATGAATTTTGTCTCCATTTTCCATGAACATAAAGAAGAATATATGGGAAAGAAGCAAAAAAAAAAAGACTTCATGATGCTACAAGATTGTATCAAAGAGATCAGTCTAGTAAATCTAGACATGTTACTTTTCAAAATGAGGAAGTTGAAGTTGAAGCTGAAGATGAAGTTGAATATGAACAATGTGTTTCCATATCTGAGAATCAGATTAGAACTGATGTTAGAAAGGAGAAGAGCCATAAAAAACAAAACAAAAAATGTCCAAGAATGTCTCCCTTCTAGTTGATGATGAGGAGATTTTTTCTGTTTAAGAAAATATCACAACCAATAGGAGGAAGAAACAAAAAAAAATCTCATTCTAAAAAAATCATGAACAATAATGAAGGGCCTAGTGAAAACTCAAAAGCAAGCAGGGAAATCATTACACCAGGAGCTGATTTAGAGGACGACATTATGAAAACAAAACAAAATTCCATTCGACATTATTTGGAAAAGACAAATTTAATTGAGGGTGGTCGGCCATTTCAACTTAATGTCATTCAAGTCTACAATCCAGATGAAGGACAGTTCAAATATCAAATTAGAAAGCCACACTACTTGCATGTTCACAATTTGAAAACATTGATGAGGTACAACCATTTTACACATGTGGTTGGTTATGTTCTTCTTATTGATCCAAAACAGGTTCCTAAGAAAGAATCATTTTACAAGTCAAAATGTTTTGAATAAAAATATTATGTACTTGGCGGCAACCATTCTGTATAAGCTCAAAGGAATTGATGGAGGAATATCCCAATAACCCACATTTTGAAACAATGAAATGTATCATTTATGTTGGTTTAACAGATATATAAGCAAAGTTATTGGCATGGGATCATAATTCAGATAATGAGTATAGGATTTCTATGACTTTCATCAAAAGGGTCAAATTTATCCATAGTTAATTTGAAGAAAAATGTGGTGGTGATAAGACAAAGGTTGATCATGCATTTCAGAAGGAATGCTGTATGGAAATCGATTATCAAATCGAAGAAAAAATAAGTTCAAAATGTGGCAAAGTAAATTATGAAATATTCATAGGTATGGATAACATTTTCCATTTGGCATTTAGAACTGGAGAGATATGGGATTGATTGATCATATTTTTGAGTTGTGGGAGAACATTGGCATCAAAAGTCAGAAAGTCAAAAATTCTAAACCATTGATATGTACCAACAGTAAATCAGGTCCTGAAATGAAGCTCCTTCTAGAAGATATGACTATCACACCTTGGAGATCAATGCAAGAAGTGAAAGATGAAAAGCTTTTCAAAACAATATCATCTCGTGTAAAGTCAGGAGAATTATCAATGGAGGAAATGTCTGAGGAATTTCTAAAGTAAGTTTGTTATTTTTACTTATTTTTGGATTATAAGTCTTTGTTAAATATAATATATTTTTGTTGATATTATTTATTATACATATCACTATACTAACATTGTTTTCTTTATTTATTCAGTCACAAGGTTTATATGAGAAATCAAGAACAAATGGTTAAATTTTTGAATGCAGATAGTTGGTATGATGTTGTACGCAACTACCCAGATTCAAGTTCTACATCAGTGCTAAAAGATTTTTATCTTTCATTTAAAAATTTATGTTCATTCATACATTCATTTATATTCATATGTATATTATTGTTACTTTATAACTTATACATATATTTGTTTATTTTATTAAATGTGAAGAAGGATGCAAACGGAGCACTGGATAGTTTCAGAAGCTTTATTGAAAAAATTAAAATGGAAAGGATGAGAAAACAATGTCTTGGTGATGTTGAAATTGATCCCAGTCTTAATCATTTCATTTGGAATGGGCTCCACACCATCCAATATCAAATAATATCAGGTGATTGTGAAGACATTTCAAAACTCATACTTAAAAGGGGTTATTCCTAGTTATTGCAGATATTCCTCATGGTTTCAATATCCCAAACATCCAATATGATAGTGACCCTTATACTTATCAAGCATTTAGCAAAGTGGTTGCAGGATTTCTAGAAGTCACAACATCACCATTTTGAAGATTTGTGACATTTCATTCAGACACACAATTGGGGTTGTTATTATCAAGCTTCAAGGGAAAAGCAAAGTCAAGGATGTAGCTTACATGGAAAGACGTTGAAATTGTATGTTTGATTAATGTTAAAAAAATAATTTATGTACAATTTAATTGAACTTTTACTATTTCATGTTACAAGAAAAACCCAAATCTTATTTGTGGTGAAAATCAACCAATTATAAGTGACTGTGAGTTCATTCATGTTGAAAGTTAGACAAAGGATGATAGCTATAAGTCTATTCTTTTCAATCAAGTAGATGGAAAGAATCATATCCAAGTACTAGTACATGATGTTGTTGTAAAAAAACTAACATATGAAGATAACGAATCAAAAGGAGAGATAGTTAACACATTTCAAAAACCACAGTCATTGATTAACTATATTTTAGATTTTTGTTTAAATGAAGGAGATTGGGTTTTTGATTTATTTTCAGGCTCAAGTAAGTTTTATTATATAAGAACGAATTTCACTATTTATTTTTAATTTTTTGTATTTATACTAATTTACTAAATTTTTTCTTTTGTACTTGATGATTAGGTACAACACTAGCATGTTGCTTACAAAAAGGAAGAAATTGCATTTCCATTGAAAAATACCCAATACAATGCAAATTTATTCAACAAAGAATCAATGCTCTTCAATTTCTTCCAAATGCAATGCAAGAATTTGGTTTGAGAAAAGGGGATTTTAAGAATCCCGTGTGGCAAAAAAAGAAAAGGAACCTCAACCACCATTAGATGGAATGATTGGAAATGCATACTTTGGGACATTCACATGCATCAAAGATCCATCAGAAGAGGAAAATGATGAAACTGAAGCCAATAAAGAAAATATTGTTGAATAGGACAATAATGAAACTCTTGAAGATGAAGAGTTTGTGTTACGTGATATTACTGATTATTGATTAAGTTAAGCTTCCAATTGAAGCTCATTTTTTGTAACTATTAATAAGTTATACTTGTAATGTTTTGACTTTGACATTTTATGAGAAGAAATAATATTTATTTTTTGTTATTATATGTTTAGTATTTGCATAATGTGATTTTCACTTTATTTTTATGTGACTCATGTAAGTTTTGAAAAAAATTGTAATTATTTTCAAATTTTGACATAAAATTCACAAAAATTGCTAACTTTTATACTTTTTTTTGTTAAGTTTTTCCTATAAAAATGGTTTATTTGACATATCACTTTTAGCAAAAAAGACTCAAAATGTGTATTTTTTCAGTTATTTCTATATTCAAAATGTGTTTTTTTATGTAAATTGTTAAAAATTCCTGCTTTTTTAGTGACAATTATTTCATGTGCTATGAAATATTATTTAACAATATATAATTAGATAGAAGATTGACACTTTAAATTTTTACCTTTTTTGTTTTTTGACACTACAAAAAATCAAATCTCACTACAAAAAGAAAAAATTAAGAAAAACAAATACCTGAAAAACACTTAAAAAAAATATGTAAGTGAAGAGGAAAAAGACGAGTACCTCAAAAATTGTTAGATTTAGAAAATAATTATTAGCATTTAATAGATTAGAAAATTTTAAGTCAAGAATAAGTCTTCTAAAAAATGGGATGATGCTCGCATCAACACTTTTCAAAATCAACGTAAAAAACACTAACATTTTAAAAATAATGTCTATACTTGGTACATAAGAAAATTTAATGTGTAAAAAACATGCTAAAAAAAAATTAAGAGTATTCTGAATCAACACTTTTCAAAATCAGACCATATTTTTCTACCTAAAAAAATCGGGTAATTGTTTTTGTTTCCATTTAAAATTTTACATTGTTTATGATGTTGTGGGGTGAATTATATATGTAAATATTGAAATGCAATTTTCAAAGAAAAGAACAATATAGCCCTAAAGAAAAATTAACAACATCCTCAAATCATGTTCATGGTTTTTTATGGTTTTGAGAATATAAGGATGTCATCTAAAAATAACAAACATTTCTAAATTTCTCTAAAAATCCCGTTCATCAAGCACATGAAAATAGTTGGTGCATTGTATAAACCAAAAGGCATCACCATAAACTCATAATAGCCATATCTAGTTCTAAGGTTGTCTTGTTGATGTCATCTTCTTTAATCTTAAATTGATGGCATTCAAAATTCAAATCAATCTAAGAGAATATCATATCTCCTCGTAGTTGGTCAAATAAGTTGTCCATCCTTGGTGAAGGGTACTTGTTCTTTATTGTCATATTATTTAAGTATATGAAGTCACTACGAATAACCTCAATGTACCATATTTCTTAACAAACAATATCGGTTCTCACAATGAGACACACTCAAGCATATGTACACCTTCTTCAAAATATATGCATGTTGTATCTGCAACTCCTTAAGTTCAATTATGTTTATTCTATATGGTGTTTTAGAAACTGGATTAACTTCTTTCATAAAATCAATCAAAAATCCAATATCACCTTTAATTAGAAACCCTTGGATATCACCAAAAACATCTCTATACTCCTTTAGCACTTAATATTCCTCAATATTAGGTACATTATCCTTGGCATCTTCTTCCATATAGATTTCATAAATCTAACATTCCTTCTGTTGGAATCATGATAGTTGCCACACCAAAACCCGCAAGTTTTACTAGAAGGACATATCACCAGAGTTAACATATCCCTAAGTGGTGGTTAAACTCATGTTCTGAAACACACAGGGAGCACAAGATTATCCAATGCCTAACAATCTACCCCACATCACAAGTCGGAGGTGTTTCAAACTCGACACCTTTAGCACCGATACCATTTTTTAGAATCGTGATTTTTGTTACACCAAAACCTACAACCATCACTAAAGTTAATAGATCCCTGAGAGGCGGTTAAGCACATGTTGTGAAACACATGAGGAGCATTGGATTATCCAATTCCCAAGACCTTTCTAAAAATTGTCTTCATTTGCATGGACAATATTTTCCTTATTCAGAGAGGTCTTGGAACTCCCTAAAACTTCCTCGACTTCCCCTCTTCATCAAGACAAATAAATTACTTGTTATAGTAGTCCAACATAACATGACTCTTATCCAACCAATCCATGCCTATAAGGAAGTCATATGATCTTAAAAAAATGATATTTAAATTTCCTTTGGTATTTACATTGTTCATGTTTATTGGAAACTATTTTACTAACTCATTAATCCTTTACTTTAACCCTATAGCTAGTTGAACTAATCATTAAAATCATGAAACATTGAGAGAAACGGTGGTGTCTAAAGACAGTTTTCAGGATCCGACTGGTCACCCAAATCAAATTTTCCTGGATGCTTTTTGCCCTTAGATAGGCTATATTCCATATGAATACCATGGGAAAAACCATGGGTTATCATAAACCTAGAGCGTGAAAACTATTGATAACTCAACTGAGTCAAGTTTACCAAAACTTTACCAAAACCACCCTAACAATCACTCCCTTAAACTTGACTCATGGAGATTAACCTGGTCCCCATCATTCTTTGTTGAAGTCCATATAAAAAAGTTTCCATATACTGGGTTACATGGGTAACTAACCATTATATCTTCCAGTTATCTAGGACATATTTTCACATACATGATTCATCAACCATCTCATATTCCCCCCAACTCAAGATAGGATACCAATACACCTGCCACCCTAGTACTTATCCAAGTGGTATATTCCACAACTTGATGACTCCATACACCACTGCACTACATTTATGCCTAATCAAAGTATTAATTCATTACAATAGTGTGTGCTCCTGAGAAACATGTATGCTTGAAAAACAGGTCTCAGGATCGACACCTAGCTATGATACTAATTCTTGAAATTTTACCAAATAGACATAAATATTTTCCGAGAGGAACATTAAACCAGAAAAAACACACATAACATAAATACAATGCAGACAATTTTTACCCTGGGAAAACCCTAACTCCAAGTAAAACCTAACTTATGGAATTCCATTAGTCCCTTGGCAGAAACTAGGCCAAGTCAGAAAAGTGAGCCTTCCCTGCTCACCTTTGTTGGATCATCACAATAAGTTCATCCAAACTTTTAAAGTCTCCATCACATGAACTCCACAAGCACAAAACAATGGGAAACCAAAAATTTATGGGCCCAACACCACTACTATAAAATCAATCAACTTTGACTCTTTACCTGAGTCAAGTGTACATAACACTAACCAAGTCCTACCATGCTCGGTTTTTTTCAAACTAAATATTTCAACAAGATTTGGGTCAATATAAATATCACTAGATTTGGAATGAATTAAAATTGTAATGGGTTGGCTATTATTCTTACCTTCAGTTTCAATCATGTGCACTTAATGATCAAATTTCTAATTTTCCAGTCATGTGCACCGAATATATGCAACTTTGGACGTCTTCTACCTGTCGAGAGATTTCTGAAAATATAAATGTCATCTCATTTTGGGCTTTGGGCACAAAGTTATGGCCTTTATAATAATTTTCCTTTAAGGCCACATCAAAGTCCTTACCTACCACATGTCACCAACACATTGGCCACATCTACCAGTTGAACACCTTGGCCTACCAATTCATATATTGATTCAAGATTCTGGTTTACTTACACTAATAACTTTTTCCAATTTTCCAGGCTTCCAAATCTGAGCACTAGCACTTAGTCAAGGTGGTCAAACACCAGAATCTGGATTCGGGTGTTTCCAAAAATTCCCATTAGATATTTTTTGAATGTCCATATTTTTTTTGGGGTCAATAGGTTAATATTTTATATACATGTGGATTCCACTTCACCCCGCCACATAATACTTCATGGAAAGCCATGTCATCATCCTTGAAAACATGGGTCCATATATGAAACATATGATAATTATATTTGAAACATCCAATATCCAAAAGAACCTAAAAATAAAATTCCAAATTTTTGGATTTTTGGACTCTTGTTCCCGACTTCATGCACCACCTTGATTTCCACATAAACTCCTTTTTTACAATTGTGAAATGTTTGGATGCAACATCATCCAAACCTATTCATATCACCACATTTGCATGAAATGTTATTCATGATACACCAACAACCATTCTAACTACCACATCAACCACCATGTTGTTTGCCTTGCTGCCAATAGGATCTAGGTTTTTTTAAAAGGTGTATTTTCCAAACGTTTTGGATTTATGGACTTATATATTTGCATATGCCATAGAATGAAAAAGACCAATGAAAAGGGGAAACTACCAGATTCTAGGTTTGTGAAATATCTATATTTTGTCAAATGATGTGAAAGCCTCCTCGGGTAACTAAGAAAAAAGGAAAATAAAATATTCAGATCTTCTAGATACATTCGGATCTGAGAAAAAACTCCATCAATAGTCAACATTTAGATCTAAAGAGATGTTAAAGTGTTAATTTTTATACGAAGTTATATTTATGGATGCTTCATAAATTTTAGTTTGATTTCATGCACTAACATTTCTACCCATCTAGGCCTTTGGCAATTGGCTATTTTGTAAAGTCCTTTATTAAAAAAAATTGGATGCTCACTAATCCAAATAATGGGAACATCGACTCATTACTATACCTCCACCCCATTTCCCTTTTGGCTAAGCACACAGTCTCATCACCCATTGGCCCATTTGACCTAGGGATACTACTAAATACTTTCATCCTTGAACTACCCAAGAATTAAGACTTTTTAGCCTTCTTCCCAAGGACTAGATTGGATTCTAACAAAGAAAAAACTTACCCAAAAGACTTATTCGCATAAAAATATCCTCACTTACCTATAAAATCATTCAAACAATTTCTAATAATGAGGAAATATTCTCAAATGGTTTCACAAGGAGGCTATGGGATGTAATTCCTAGACTTCCTACAATTGAGGGAGTTCCTTTTCCATTATATGAATTTGATAACTCTCGGGTTTGAAACCCCTTACTATTACAATTAGATCACAATTAGAGATGTTAGCTCTATGGCTTACTTCTTGGAGAACACCATGTCCTCACATGTTTAAATATCTACTATTTCATTTATATGTATTTATACATAGTACAATTTTGTACAATCTAATGACTCTTAGGGCCTTGCAAATAGATGTAACCTAAATTCCATGGTTGAACCAAACCAAGGAATTTACTCCAAAAATCTTGGGTGTCCATTCAAAAAATTCCTCTAAATCCTTTCACCACAAAAGGTATAACATGGCTACTCAAATACACAACCATTCCAACAACAATCCTTGATATTTTCATTTCTTTTGAAATCCACAAAAACATATCCACTAAAATGTCATCACTCTTGCAATTACCCCATGAAATTCACCTTGTTATGTATAAATTAGCATGCCCAAACTAGTATTACAAGAAACCATAAACCCATGGATTATATGACAACATATAAGCACAAGAATGTACTAGTAATTCAACATAATGATTTACATATGATATATTTAAATTTAAACACAAGTAATTCATAGAAGACAGACATAATAGTTGTACATAATAATATGAAATACATCCATTACTTAATCACATAATTGTCCTACATTTCTTATGTGATTAACCAAAAATTGGCTTCAAACCTTCAATGTTCCACCTAACCATAGACGACACTATAGACGACACTACTATAGAACTCTCAACAATGAGTCACCCTTGAACTGGGGCTTTAAATCCACATTGAAAAAGGCTCTCCTCAATCCATGTATGGACACATAGGGTGTAACATACAAGAAATAGGCCTCACATAGGTATACCAAACCAACTAATTCTCCCTCCAAGCTCTAGAATTTTCCAAGATAAACAAGGATAATTGGGCATACAATTTACTAGGCAAAATGGCCCAACGATTTCCCCCTCCAAATGTACCCAATGAATTTGTGTGCATGCATTATTTACAGTAAAATCTACAAATCTAAAAATTTAATAAAATTGTAATACTGTAGAATTTAATATTTAAGCATAACATTATCAGATTTGTTGGGATGAACTGTCTAAAGGAATATCCACGAAATTTTATGGATCATCAGTGGTATCATAATAAGTTTCTTTAGGTATTTTATGGAGATTTGCAGGGGATCTAGATTGGTGTGGATGAAAATCATAAAGCCCTAGTCACGGTTGACGAATCTGTGAATGGCCCTCATGATCTGTAGAGGTGAAGTTTTCGTGGTTGGAAAAACAAGTTGTAGATATAAATCAAAATGTAAATATCATTATGGCGAACATTAAAAATAAACTTGGTATATTCAAAAAATATGGGGGTTAAAATGCAAAGGACAAATCAAAATGGGGATCACGATCTCGCGAAGAAATAGAGAATTAGCCAAAGAAAGAACCCGAAAAAGATCAACCCATTTAGAATGTCGTGAATCAATAATAAATTATTTTTAAAATGGAAGCAAAGGTCAATATTGAGTCATACCACGAAAATATTGACGCTTTGAATTTGAATCACTAGTTCCAGCAACTCAAAGTTTATTTTATCGTCCATCATATTGAAGAAGGACATAAGATTTCATTTGCGCAACTGAAATTAAAGGTCCATGCACTGACTTGGTGGGAGATCCACACAGATATCTTGAGGTTGGAGGGAGATGTTCTAGTGACTATGTGGGAGGACTTCAAAACCCTCATTAAGTCACAGTTTTACCCTATTGAGTATGTAGAGGACCAGTGGATCCAGTGGTATTGCTTCAGGAAAAATTCGGGCCAAATCATGCAGGGGTAAACCACAGAGTTCATAAATATTTCCATAACATTAGGTATATCCCCAAAGAAACAAGATGTACTCCTTAAGTATATGGGGAGTTTGCACTTCCATCTATGAGAGAAAGTGATGTTGTTCAAAACCAAATGGCGGACCAAGCTTGTGTACAGGCACAGTACCTAGAGAACATTGGCATGAAGAGAGCGCAACAAAGTGGATCAAAGTAGAAGGAAAAATAATATTCTTCTAAGGATTGGAATAAGAAGAAAAAATGGGGAAAAGATAAAAATATGGTAGCCACAATACATCAATGCAAATATCCTAGTAACCACTACAACCACTACAAGATTGGTGACCATATAGAGGAGAAGTGTTGGAAGTTGCATCTAGAGCTAAACCCGAAGAACAAGAAGAAAGACAATAAGAAGAAGAATATCATGGCCATGGATTTGAGAAACCAACAGTTGAAAGTAGCTCAGACATGGATGAGAAGATTGCTTTTACATCATTTTAGAAGGAGGTAAATCTTGGTATATTCCAGCAATATGAAGAGAATAATTGACCAAACTCTTCCATATAAATATACAGGTCAAGAAAACAAATATTGATGCTATGTTTGAATCATGATCACAGGAAAATAACATTGCATCAGAGCTGGTGAAGAAGTTGGGGTTGGAAGTTCATGATCATCCAAAACCATATCCATTGGAATGGGTAAATAAGGATGCAGATTTTAAGGTAACAAAACAATGTAAAATTATATTTTTTATCAATGTTGATTATATTGATGAAGTAGAACTAGATGTGTTTACCATTGATGTATGTGGAATCATGTTTTGGAGTCCCTACATTTACATATGAGATGAAATATTCATGTAGAGATGCAACCACTACTGGATTATCAAGGATGGAAAATTTCTCATCATCAACGTGAGAAAAGGAAAGTCAAAAATTTCGTTGGTAAGTGCCAACCATGACAATAAATTGATAAGTTCCAGAAAGAAGTATGTTTTATTGTTTTTAAGAGAAATTCAGTCAGTAGAAGAGTCAGTAAGAGGAAATGAATCCCTAGAGGGGTGTACTAAGAAATAGAAACAATAACAAGAAGAGTTTCTATAGGAATATAAGGTTGTTTTTCGAGAGCCTAAAGGATCATCAACATAAGAGGGAAGCGAAGCATGAGATCCAACTTTGTTGGACTCCCCATTTCCAAACATTGGCCTCTGTAGGAAGTTTTTTATAGAAACAAGTGAGGTGAATAAACAATTGTAATAGCTATTAGAACATGGTGTCATTCAACTGAGTACATCACCATGTGTGTCACCCATAATCCTTGTGCCAAATAAGGACATGACTTGGAAGATATGTATAGATTACAGGGTGTTGAAAAAAATCACGCTCAATAACGGATACCCCCTACCCAAGATATATGATCTGTTAGATCAGCTACAGCAATAAAAGTACTTCACTAAGCTAGACTTAAAGTCTGGATATCACTAGGTTCGAGTAAAAGAAGAAGATACCTAGAAGACCACCTTCAAAACAAAACAAGGTTTGTATGAGTGGTTAGTTATTCCATTTGGACTATGCAATGTACCAGCTATGTTTATGATATTAATGAGTGATGTATTGTGCCCTTGTATTGAGAAAAAATCACATTTGATGTAGGTGTTGGAGACATTATAAAAGCACCAAAAGCTAGAAAATCTCAAGAAGTGTGAGTTTGCACAGTGGAATTTGGTGTTAGATATCATTTTTTGGGATTCAACTGCATTAAGTAAGTCATTCATCTATGACCATTTCCATGAGAGGTAGTCGTAACTGACGAGTTTCTCATGAATTTTGAATAGTCTACTTAACACTCATTGCATCAGGTGATGATCACAAGGGTGAAGAAGTGGGATTGAAACTAGTGAAATAATCATTTCACTAGTTTCAATCCCACTTCTTCACCATTGTGAGCATCACCCGATGCAATGAGTGCTAACTGGACTATCCAAAAATCATTGAAATCATTTGACTAGTTTCAATCCCACTTCTTCACCCCTATGAGCATCACCTGGTGCAATGAGCGCTAAGTGGACTATCCAAAAATCATGAGAAATTAGTCAGTTGTTACTACCTCTCATGGAAATGATCATAGATGAATGACTTACTTAACACAATTGAATCCCAATTTTTTTTATCTAATATAATGCACTGTGAAAACAACTCAATACTTAGAATTTGGTGTACCTGGGGTATGTGATCAATGGAGGAGAGCTAAAGATAGATCCTACCAATATGGAGTCCATCATGAAATGGCTAATTCCTAATAATGTTTCTGAGGTCAATAGTTTCATTTGGGAATCACAGTACCTTAGGAAATTCATATCCTCATTTTCAGAGGTAGCAACACCACTCCATGCCATAGCAACAAGTGGAAATAGTTTCCAGTGGGGAAAGGGTCAAAAGAGGGCTTTCGAGGAGCTAAAGAAGAAAATAAATGAAGCACTAGTTATAGCATTACCAAACTTGCAGCAACCCTTTGAAGTGGAGACATATGCGAGTTGGTATGCTATGGGAGCGGTCTTGATGCAGGGAGGAAGGTTTGTATGCTACAATTCTGATGTACTTCATGGGGCAGTTCTTAACTACCCTACCTATGACATGGAGCTCTATTCCTTGGTGTAAGCTATGAAGAAGTGGAAGCAATATCTAATGGGAAAGGAGACATTAATTGACACATATAACCAACCACTACAATACTTGCAGGCCCATAGTAAGCTACAGGAGACCATGCATTACAAGTGAATGGGGTTTCTACAGTAGTTTCATTTGGTGATCAATTACAAGAAGGGAAGCACAAAAAATTTGGTCGATATGCTCTCAAGGCAACCCACATCAAGATAACAACTTTCAGGACTATTATGCACATGGAGCCATCTACCCATGATGCATAAAAAGAGGCATATTCAGAGGATGAGGACTTCAAGGAGGTGTATCAGCAAATGCGGAGTCAGAGTCATGTGCACAATGGTGAAAACACCGTTTACTACCATCTCTAGGATGGCCTACTCTACATACTGGATAAGCTATGTTTTCCTAAAAGTGAGAGATTACAGCTAATTTGAGAGAATCATATATCCAAGGTTGTAGGGCACTTTGGTGTAGGGAAGACCATGAAAAATTTGTAGAGGTATGTTTATTGGCCCAAGATGCAAGAGCAAGTAGCTAGGTTCATAATAGGATGCATGATTTGTTGTATCATCAATCCTAGAAACACGAAACATGGCCTATATCACCCCTTACATGTACCTACTCATTCTTGGGAAAGAATTTCCACAGAATTTTTGGGAGGTTTACCAACAACTAGGAAGGGACATGACTACCTATTCGTGGTATTTTATAGGTTCAACAAGATGTGTGTTCTGATTCCTTGTAAAAAAACCATCAGTAGGCAAGAAGCAACAAACTTGTTCTTTGAATAGGTTTGGGTGCACTTTAAGATACCAAGGAGAATAATTTTAGATAGGAATATGGTATTTCTCAGGACATTTTGGACCACATTATGGGATAATATGGACATGAAGTTGAATAAATCTACAACATTCCATCTATAGACAGATGGTCATATAAAAGTAGTTAACAAGACTTTGGTGCAACTTCTAATGGGATACAATCAGAAGCAATCTGAATACCTGGGATGAAAATATGGTATATATACAACATTCATACAACAAATTAGTCCACACTTTTATAGGGAAGTCCCTATTTGAAACTTTTTTTTCGATATTTCTCACCTTCACCTTCGGATATTGCATATGGGTAGTAAGGAGGAGTGATGGAATATCTTATAGGAGATGCCTTGTGGTTTGAAATTTTTATATGTAATCTCAATCATATCCATCTATAGGTAGAAGAGAAACTCGATAAGTCACAAGAGAAATATAATTACAAGCATGATTAACATATAATAGAGAAATTTTTCAAGGTAGGAGACAGGGTATAGTTATAGTTGAACAAGGAGAGGTTACAGGGGCCTGGTAAGAAAATCAAGGCTCAGAGGTATGGTACCTTTGATATACTAGAAAATTTGGGTGATAATGCATATCAACTCAGATTACCACCATATATGCGCATTCATTCAGTTGTAAATGTAGAGAATCTAAAATTGTATGAGCCTTCCATGTTAGATCAAGAAAAGGAACGTGTCCTACCTTTTATGAGGGATTTGGAACTAGATGCTTAGGAAGAGTTGAAAAAAGACACATTTTTGCATAAGAGTTCCATAACTACAATACAGGGTCAACGCGACCTTTGGCACATTGGGTTGAAAGGACAACTCTTAGGTAAGGCTAAATGGTACACTAGAGAGAAGGTGGAGGAAAACTTTCCTCACCTAATTAAGTAGAAGATTTTAGGGACAAAAAGCCTCCCAAAATGGGGAGGTGTGGCTGTATTAGATAATTATATTATTTTCATCCATCTCAATGAATTCAAAGTGGAAAAAGTGGAGAAATCAACTAACGGGACCGTTTTTACTAGTGGAACCTAGTTCGGAAAAACAAGGTATAAAACATTTTGGTAGAATTTTGAGGCATAAAATAACGTTTATTGGGGCTAAAATTGTGCCACATATTGTGCCATATTTTCATGTTATTATACACATATATATCTTTCCAACAGTGTAAGAAGCACGTCAATCGAAGTCTGTATGCAAAAGTTATCCCACTCAGAAGTCGACCTTCTTGTTTTCACACCCATAATTTGGGAGGATGCCACAACAACCCCCATTATTCATGGAAAAGGGTTTAGCCACGTGATTATTATGTAAAATATTTTATAAATTTTATTAAGAGTTTAGGTAGTCAAACTTAACCACTAGTAGGTTATCGGGTTGTGTTATAACCGAGTCACTAGGAGGAAGAGGTATTTCATTCTTTCGAGTGCATATATTTCATAGCTGAGAAAAAATAGCCAAGATGGATAGGAGTTAGAGCACACATAGAGGATTTGTATGTTGTAGTAGCCAATGGGCCACATTCCATAGTTCTTTGTACCTACATCCATACTTCCAGACATAGTAAGAGAGAAAAACAACCTCACCTTCCAATTGGTTTTTGTCCCGAAAGGGTTTCCCAGAGCACTATTCTTATGTGTGTGTGAGCTTTTATTTTTTTGTTTTCTATTTTCTTCAGAATTTCTATTCGCATGCATGGACTATTTACAATAAAATATACATATCTAGGAATTTAATAAAATTGTAATAGTGCAGAACTTCAGATTCTAAGAATAATATTATCAGATTTGTTGTGACGAACTATCCACTGGGATATCCACAAAAGTTAACGGATAATTGGAATTTTTGTACATTATCACTTTAGCCTTAAAACTCACAGACATTTTGGCCTCAAAACACATAACATAGGCACACATACCCCAAAACAAGTTTATTCACATGGGCATGTAATCCCAGCACAACTTCGCTCACCAACCTAATAGAAATATGTACAATACCATATAAGAATATTTTGGGTATGTTACGTAACTTTTTCACATTGTTTTGGTTAAGCCATAATTATACACTTACAACCCATTAGGCACTTTTAAAAAATTTATTGATTGATTTCATTGAATTATTAAAGAAAAATATTCTCAAATATTTTAACCGTATGACTGTAGGTATATGAGATCATACTCAACCTAAGAAATCAGAGGGAGAAAAAGGCACATTATCAATATACGCTTTGATCCTTGAGATTTTAAGCCTAACTTCCAAAGAATAAGAGCATGTGTATCCTTAGGCACAACATTTTCACTATGCAAATGTATTTATGCATATGAGCAATTTTGCATGTAAGTGCATAACTTTGTAATAATATTTATTCATATGATATTTTCTTCAAAGACACTTATGTCAATTAAGGATTAAAAAAGACAATTATTGCTATAAAAAATAAATAGCTAAATAAGATCCTAATTACTCCATTTATGTACTTTGAGCCACAAGTTAGAGATTTTAGTCTGTCTTTTGTACAATTACAGACCTCACATCTCAATAGTAATGGTGTCTATACTATCAATCAAAACATATTACTTTTGTAGTACATTATAGAAATTAATTCTTCGTGTTTTATAATTTGTAGGTGAAATTTTCCCTTGGTTGTCCATAGGTCTACGACTTTTATTCTTTCTTTTCTGCACTTATTTTTACTTCATAATTGAAATAATTTCATTTTCAGGGACAAGAATAATAAATTTTGACTGACAAAATTTCTCACCTTGGAAGCACTAAACAAAGATAAGGCACCTTGTTAGCAATGATATGTCACTAGCATGGTATCCATGTCAACAAAAATGTGTCTATAACATGGACCATTTTCCATTTATGGATGTATTTATAGCATAAAAGAAAACTCACAATAATTCCATTTTTTCCTATGCTCATGTCAACATAAATTCCCAAACCCATTGCTTATGCCACCAATTCCTAGGTTAAACCTACAATCGAATACAAAAAAATAAAAAGAGAAACATGTCAAGAGTGACAAATAAGAAAATTTAAAATAACAATAATATTAACGCAAAATTTATATATACTCAGTCATGACATCATTCACCTCATCTCCATTTTTTTTCCTACCCATGCAGGGCAAACAATCTCAAAAGAAAACATTGGAGTTAGGTAGAAAGGCATTCATCATCATTGAAGGGGTGTCTTGTTTTAAAGGGTGTCTCTTCTCATTATATACAAACATTTTTTTTTAAAGCTCTAAAACCAAACCTACTTGGAGTGAGGCTTTTGGTTGTATTTTTTGAGTCAATAAGTGAAGAATCAAAACTCTAGCAACCAAATATTACCCATAGAAGAGACTAACTAGATAAATTGTCCCTTAACAACAAAATGGATCCCAAGACATTGACATTAGCAAGTAGAAATCATATCATCAAATTTATTGCTTGGACTTACCCAAATTATGGAAATTAGACATATAAGTAGCAACTTTCAATTTATTCATTAATTTGTATGAAGTTTTTTTTTTTGTATGAGTAAATAAATGGAATATAATGTGCATCAACCATTAAAAAAAAATAAACTAGAATGAAAATGTAAAAACAAATGGCCAAAAGGAAATCATTTGTTTATAGGATCGTTGTCGAACTTCAGTCCATACAGATATATCTTAAAAATATATACAACAGCATGGTAAAATATATTTGTGGCCTTAAAAACATATATGGTTGTTTAATTCTTCATATCTGCAACAGAAATTTAGAAGAAACCTGCAAAATAATAGATCTATGCAGCAGAAGATGTTAAACAACAAAATGATTAACTAGTGTAAAACCCCAATCATGGATAAAGAAAATTAAAAGAATGATTGTTTTCTTAAAATGTTACACCTGGTGAAGGAAATTGGTAGGCAGGTTACAGGTCTCCCTCAAATGCGATGGGTCCTTCGGTTCTCCTCTATGCTTCAATTTTCTGGATCTCTCTCTCTCTCATGTATGAAACCCAAAAGTATGTGTTGAACTCAGATGGGAGCTCAATGACAAAAAGAAAATAATAACGACAATGAAAAACAATCATGGTGAGAAATGGACGGAAAACCCTCTTATTTATAACAAAATATTAGGTTATTCTCGAAAATGGAAAATAATAAAATATTATTAACCACAATCTAGAACTTAACTGCCTGGAATATTTTATTATATTTTTTGGAGGGAAAAGTTATTTAAATTAGTTACGTATCTTTATTTAGAAATAATAAATAAATAAATAAATTATTTATTATTTCAAGGGTGTGGTTAAGGAATAATAAAACAATAATGGTTTGTTTAATCATTCATGGATGATTTAGTCAAATTTGACAAGGAATATTAACTAAATAGTGATTTAATTAATTATTCCTAGAGAAAGATCAAATAAGTAATGATTTATTTAAGTACTATTTTTCGTGATTGGGTCAAATGTGGCAGTGGATATTAAATAAATAATTATTTAATTGATTATTCCTATAGGAAATCAAATAAATAATGATTTATTTAATTATTCCTCTTGGGGTTTCTAGTTTTAACAAGAAATAGTTTAATAAAATATGGTTTATCAAATTATTTTCTATAGTGAAAGCAATTTTACTATGGTAAAATTGGTCTTACATGGTGTATTTCGATCCACCTAGTTAGAAATGACTAGGTGATCATTTTTTGGTGATAACAGATTTCCCCCCAATGTACGAGCATTAGGAGAAAATTTTATGACCAAGATACGTTGTAAGAACATAATCACTTGATCCAGGGTAAATTCTTGATACCCTTAACCAAGACCTTTTACTTTGGTTGATAATTATAATTGCATTTAATTAAGACATTAATGAACTGAAATGAACAATTGTAGTTGTAAATAAGAGGAACATAAATGAACAAGATCAGTAATCATAAGACCACTTTGTTTGATAACAAAGTTCGTCCAGGAGGGACTACATCTCTGGGCCTTGGTGTCAAGATGGTGTAGGTCGCTGCATTATGTGTTGTAAGAAGAATATGTACATGGATGTATTTCCATATGACATATAAGGAAAAATTTCCCTCACGCAGGAGTGGCTTGACTTCTTTAAGAGATGTTCCACTGCTGAACTCTCATACATAAAGAAAGACCCCTATTAGTATGACCATAGCTGACATGTAATAAATAAGAGTATCTCGTCAATCCTAGAAAACAAGGGATCTCAACAATACACATATGAAAATGAGCATCCCACCAATGTGGCATAAAATGGATTTCATACATGACACAAATCCATAGCTGAAAATACATCAATAACAACACAAGGCAAGATCCCATGACTCATGCATCAACCAGGATCTGCAAGGCATAATGCATCTCAAAGAGAAATAAATGAAGAATTACATGAAATCCATATCATATACCTCATGCTCACATTTTCTAAAAGCTGAGCTGCTCTGCGGCTGAATCTGAAAACATGATCAAACTTGTGGCGTTGAAAAATGTGAAAACGACTGCTCACACACGAAAATCTGACACCTACATAACCCACTTCCAAAAGTGGCTGAAAAATATAAAACTCAGATGAAGAAACTGAGCACACCATCAGACTCGTGGTGTCGAGTAGTGTAAAAATAACATAAAATTTGTCCCATTTGGACAAAGTCAAAATTTCGCCCTCCTGAAAGTTGGGCTCAATCAAGGTTCCGCCTGCCTCTTTTCTGGCTCATGGTTCCACATGACCTGCAATAAAAAATATTAAACCTCAAAATTTGTGTGCGCTCTCCTCTGCTCTACCTTCCGCCTGGGTACACTGATGAATTGTCGAGTTTAAATAATAAAAATTGGGTAGATAACTCAAAGTCCGATGGGGTGGCGTCGTGGTAAAAAAATTATTTTGTTTAAAGGAGGTTGGGGGATCAAATCCCGCCTCCCCAAAATCCGTATGAAATATATATTATTTTGGCGCATTTTAAACTTTGGGAGGGGCCAGACCCGCCTTGGGCGGTCCACCCAACTACCCCGTTGCTCCCATATCAATACGCATTTATATATGGAGTGGTTTGGTTTAACACAACCATATATTAGCATATATGTTGGAATGTGTAACAAATATTGGTTATTTTGTTTGTTTTAAAAACGTAACATGAATTTTATACTTTTAATAAAGCATTTACATGTGGTTTATACTTTTAATGAATCATTTACATGTGGTTAATAACAAACCACATACCCCTTTTAGATATTCGTTGACTTGAACTTAGTGAGTGTGGATATAATCAAATTTCTTTTTTATTTTGATCTTCATTGTATAGTTATTAAAATAACTATAGTTAAATGATTTTGTTTTAATGTTGTTTTGTCTTTGTCGGACCAATGAAGAAGCGTCATGTGTCAGTAGCTGAGGGGTTGCCATGTGGGTCCCACGTGTTTACTGGGATGCCATGTGGCACACCGTGGGTCCCACGTTCCCTGTCTTATCAAATTTTAAAGAGCCATAAGTCCATCATACGGACTCGGTTTGATGAACCATTTGCACCACCGCAATTAGGACATCGAGACCTAAAACCTGAATCTGGTTCGAGAGAAATCCGAACACTTTTATTTTTGAGCCCTCTGTGTTGAGCCACTTGTACTTGTACCTGTTTGATCCACCTAGATCATCACTAGACACCAAAGGGGAGTCGCAGAGAGGGAGAGACATAACTGAAGCGAAGTGAGGAAGGACATAAATTGAGGGGGAAAGACCTATTAACTGACATAAGTATCCTTTTATTATGGAGTACATGATCTCAAAGAGGCATGGGAGGCATACCCATACCCGCCGAGATAACTGAGTACAAAGAATAATTATGATCCCCAACAAAGTGGGACCGAGCTACAAAGTACATGATACATGATGCATGATATGATGACATCAATGGGCCAGAAAATAATACAATGAATCCCATATACATAATGCACCTAGAAAAAAATAGGTCAGGACTGAATACAATAACATCTGAGTACATGAAGCTTAATGCCCCTCCATGTGACATGGGGAAGGGGGACCACAACCAAAGAAGCCCTACTAAATAGGAAAGGGCTCTAAAGATCTGAATGGACCATCTGAATACGACATTCATGTTGTGGGAATTGTAAGTGGTTGGAACCGAACTCATCAAATCTGTGGAACTGCATCTAAGGTTGGAGCATAATCTGAGGTCATCTGGGCATGTGGGGGGCTAATTGAAGGGCCACCCCCTCATAAGTTCTGAAACATCTCACACACACTTGGGAATCACTGGTACAATCTGTTGGATCACGAGACCATCAAGTGTATGATTATCAATCGTGTGATAATGAGTTGGGGTTGAGCACGTGAGAAACAACCAAGTCAAAGGGAAATGATGATTCCCTTTGCTTGATCTGAGGCACCAAAAAACGATGAAAGTTGGAACCAAGGTACACAACCCTCTAGACTATTCTTCTTGAATGAATGTCTTGAGGTCGACAAAATAAGGCCTAGAATAGTTGAGGCAATAAGGAATCCTCAACTAAGGTATGAGGGATCATAGTAGAGTGACCGATGTACTAACACCATGGATAATGATGGAATGATGGAAACTAGGAGGCAAACGAACGACTTCCCTTGTCAAAGCATAAAATGAATGGTTGACCTGGTAGTGACTAACTTGATTCCAGTGGGAATGATAATGGGTAGTATAGCTGAAAGCAAAAATGGGCAACATGGGATGAATATGATGCAAATATGGACAGAATAACATAACAAGACATAATGGGACAAGGAACAAACTCCATGAATGCAAGGATGGCTCATCTCGAATGCTCTAAATAAGGGTGACTCAATGATGCTACCAAACAGGATAGGCCCAAAGGTACCATAAAAAACATGAGTAAACAAGGGTTACTCATGACTAAAATCGACACATGAGGCGACAAGTGCCAAGAAAAAGTGGTATTGGAGTATAGGCAACTCATATGAAGAAATTCAGTTTGAATTGGCGGCAAAGTGTAACTTCATGGAAAAAATGGCTTCCGGGTAAAGTGTCAAATTACCAAAAACAGAGAAATACCCATTATATTACTCGGTGAGATCTTTCCAATGGTGCTAACGGTTCATCAAACTGAGCTACGGTTTGGTCACAGTGGGCAACTGAAAAACTAGGGTTTTTCTTATAAAGGGGCTTTTTCCCTCTAATTTCAATTCATTTTATAAGTGAGATGTGGTGAATTTGGAGAGGAGGAGAAGGTCCTAAATCTTGTGGAGATCATAGCAGACAAACCAACCATCAGAATCAGGATCCGTCAGTTGGAGGTAGGTAGCCTAACCCTACTTTGCATTTCCATCGGTTTACATTTTCAGATTAGGGTCTCAGCTCTCACTGGGAGATTGATGTCCATCCTCATAGTTGGAGCATGGTTTTCTAGCCTCGTTATACGATCTGGAGTGCAGATGTGGGTCGAGGAATTACAACCTAAAAGTTTTGAGGGAAAAAAACTGTGATTTGGATTGGAGGATTGGACTAGTATGTTGGCTTCGTGAGGGCTGATAACAAGTTGGTTTGTTGATGATATTTATATTTGAACTGAAAAAAAAAAATTTATTATGCTTGCAAGTATGGAAGAGTTAAAGATTGGCTAGCATGAACGAGAATTTGATACTCTTTAGACTAAGATTCAGGGGAATCGGGCAGTGAGATGAGCATTAGCTCACTATGGGGTTCTCAAGTTGTTGGAGAACCCACTTATGAGGTTACATGAGCTCTTACTATCAAGGATTGTGAGTTATTGGGATCCACACCATGAAGCCTTTATAGTGTAGGGGCAGAGGATCGATCTCACGATCCAGGACATTTACTTTTTGACGATACTACCCCCCTTGGGGGTGGTATGGGATATACAACCAATGCTGCCTCGTGGGAGGCATATAGGAGAGTTTGTGGAGTGCCATTTCCCAACTTGGTGGTTGTGCAAAGGGCACAACCATCTCGATCAGTGACCTATAGTGAATAGAGACATAGGTTTTAGCCGCAGCAATGTTGTGGATTGTGGGAAGCAGGCATTTCATCACCTTACTAGAGGACAGATGATGTTGGTAGGGAGTTTTTTGAGAGGGAACTACTATGGGTGGGCTTAGATGATGATGTCATTAGTGAAACGACAGTTGACACTATGCAGGCAACGGGTCAATGATAACTATGCATTTGGGACATTTTTATACTCCTTCTTCTTTGAGAAGATCTCGACCATCCGTTCGCATGTGCAAATCTGAGATGGGGTCCCACAAGAGCCCAAGATGCGTCGTTGAGAGAAGCTACTATGAAGAGGATGAGAAGGGAGAGTCAGATGAGTGTTTTGACCAGATTTTTTTTCTCATTGGGATCAGATGTCACTCTACATAGATGACTATTCATACAATGGTATGAACTTTCCAGGTGATCCTAACTTACCACTTCCACCGGGACGAGCATGGGGTCTATATGGTAAGTGAAAGTTGTTATTTTTATTGCATGTAAAGTTTTTTAGAATGTGTATGTGGTATTGATTCTTAAACTTATGGTATGCAGATATAGCACCGGTAAAACTAGCGAGATATGGAGGACGAGTCGCAATACCTGGGGCTATAGATCTGGGTGGATCGACATCACACCAGAGACCAGAAAGTGATTTTCTGCTGGAGGACCTCTGTCACAAATGTGATGTGGTACTAACCAGGGTATCAAAGCGTGGATGGCATGAGATAGAAGATCGGTATACAGATGAGTGTATGGTCTTCCCTCAGAGTAGCGAGGCATCATACGACACATGCAAATGGTCAAACAGGTCATTCGAGATCTACGAGCTGGTGGTATGGAGACGTTTGGCTAGAGAGTCTCTAGATAGTTATTAGGGATAGGGACATGTGGGTCCCACTTTTTGGTTATGTAACATGTTATGGGCATGTCGAATGTATTTACAGTAGTGGACTCAAAACAATTATGTTTTTTTATGTGAAGATACATAATATGATTATGCATCTTTCATATATGATGATTGTGGTTTACCATTTTATTATATAATGGTTTTCTTCTATTATATGCATGTGATAAATTCTAATCTATAATTCTATTTTCAATGGTATATACATAGTTATTTTGGGCTCTAGGAACATGACTGAATGTAATGGATTCAAATTCACGTTCCAAAATCTTAACTCGTAGATATTTTCTAAGTATGACATGATTATGCACATGATAAACACCATTCAATTGCATGATGAGTAGCAAGGAATCAAGACAAATAAAGGTAAATGATGTAATGGTGAAGGGAATCAGCTAACAAACCTATCACAACATCATATTCAGCCTCATTATTGGTGGTAGATCCGATGCAGACGTTGTTGGAGTGAACTAATGAATGCAAAGGGGTAAAAAAGGCCCAAGTTGTCGAGGCTAGATTCCTGGAGAAGTGACTCACACCATCGTCATAATCGATATACAATGTAGATGATAAATCCATCTGAAAGATGCCAGAAGACAACGAATGAGATGAGGGAGGTGAATGCAAGCTTCCTAAATGCATAACGGAAATAGATACACGCATTTCAATGGGAAATGCTATGGGTAAATTTTATTGAGGTAGAATGCATTATGAGTGTTAGGAAGGAGTTGGCCTTCAAAATCCTCTAAAAGGTATGCCCCTAATTTTCCCAAACATTGGGTGTCAATGTATTGGGCACAAGGTGTATGTGGTTTGAATTCATGGGTTTGAAGAAAAGGGTTATATAGCTAATCAACCTCACTATGGATGAAGTCTTTGGAATCCACAGCATGTTGATCATGGGTTCGTTGTGGAAGGAAGTACGCATGACAATGCATATCATCCCAGGTAAAATCATGGGTGGAAATGTTCATAGCGACCGGTTGGACTGCGGTCAAAGAATTATATGGTTTGTGTTGGTCTGGTGGAGTGTTTGTTGAGGGATAAATGTACCATACTGGGATCCCCAGGGTCATATTTGGTCAACTCAATGTAGCCATGATAGGAACATAAAATATTCCAGATGGAGGAAATAAAAATGGTATCTGACTTGCAAGATAATGGCCTAGCGGAATAGCTCCTGGATGGTTAATGCATGGGGGAACAGTTACAGGTTGAAAAGGAGGATGAGAGACACTAGCAGAAGGAGAAGGTCCTTGAGGAATTTATCTTGATGGCTGGGTCGAGTGGATGATAGCAGGTTGTGAAGGTGTTGGCTATTGGATGGGCATACTAGACCTCTTTTGAGTAGTATATGACACTTGAAACATGAAAACAATAGACAAGCTGAGCTCAGAAGGGGTGGGAGAGTAATATTCCAAAATAGGAAGAACAAGAATATTGAACATAAAACTGGAAAATGCAGTAAACATCAACACATCAAATACATGAGCAGATCACTGAGCCATTTTATTATAAACAATAACAAAGATGAAGTACAAGAGTTTGAGGAAGAGACACTCAAGTAAGGCAAAACAAGCCTGAAATGACCCTAAACATCAAGACATAAGAAATTGTTGTCGGATAAAATGATGGGAGGCTATGACTGTGAAATCCTGCTAGAAATAATTATTGTTGGAAACTAGGAACATGTAGATCTTCTGATTTGGTGCTCAGAAAATGTCAGGAGTAGAGATCTGGGCTTTCTAGCACAATTCCAAGATATCCCAAAAAGAGTTTCCAAAAATGACAATGAAGAAAAATGCAGCCCTAGGGCTGAATTATGAACTGCAGTTGGGAGACTACTGGGAGGTGGCTGATTTGATGAGAAAATAGCTGCTACTCCTCCCCATTGACTTTCTGAATGAAGGGCTTCTCCCCTCACTGGATGTTAAGCTCAAAAACTTGGGTTATTAAACCTCTACTGAATCTGCCTTCCTGGATTGTGATATTCCTGAAGGAGACTAAGCTGTTGATGGTGGTTGAATATTAGCCTAATGTCGGATGATGGAATGTAGCTCAAAGAACCTCTCCTAAGTGGGCACTTGAAGTCCCCCGAGGATGAGGGTGGGATTTCCTCTCAAAAACACCCTTGTGCTAAACAACACAACAGACTCTGCTAAAAATCATAAGCGTACAGAAAGTCATAAAAGACAATACATAAAAAATATTCAGAATGCTCTCTATGGCTGCCATCCCCTTCCTTATATTCTTTGTGAGCCTCCACCCCTTTGGCCCCACTCAATAATGATGCTACTCTCATGGAGAATTCCTCCCATTATGAGTGTGTTGTCCTCCACTGTCTCCACTACCTCCATGACTATGTTGTTGATTTGGTCAAATTCACCCCATCCACATGCATTGACCCACATTCACACCAAGGAATGGTTTATTCATCTTTCTCCAATCTAGATGCACTGATCCAAATTCACATTAGAAGTGGTTTTATTCCTACTAAAGTGATTTATCGGTCCCTCTACCCTATTATTCATCTATCTTATTGACAAAAACAAAATTGAATATTCTAACTAGCTAAAAGCTAATTAGGAATACTACATTCCTCCCCTCTAAAATGTTGCTTGTCCTCAAGCAACTGCAAGGATGGATGCTGCAAAATCTTCTCTCCATCCCAAGTAGCATCCTCATCTAGTACATTCCTCCATCGAACCAGATATTCTTTAATCACCTTGTTCCTTAACTGCCTCTCCCGAGTATCCAAGATAGCTTCCAGTTGTAAACCCAGATGGCCCTCATCATCAATAGGATGGAGATACATAGTAGCAACTACATGTTGCCTAATGGCCTTCTTGAGGCATGAGACATGAAAAATGTTGTGGATATTACTCCCAATGGGGAGCTCCAACTCATATGCTACTTCCCCAACATGAAAAATCACCCTGTATGGCCCATTGAAATGGGGCTTGAGGTTCTCAGCCCCCTTCTCCTTCAACGTAAATTGCTTGTAAGGCTGAAGATGGTGATAGACCAAGTCATCCACCTCAAATTGTCTCTCCACCTGACCACGATCTGCATACAACTTATGTTGATTTTGGGTTATAGCAAGAGTATATCTTGACTCTCATGGATCCACTCTTTGGCTCTAGGATCCTTGCTTCCTCCAAACATCACATCGACAAATGACAAATAATAATATCCACATAGAGCCCGAAATGGAGAAATATCGATTGACATATGAAATTTCATATTGTAGCAATATTCTCCCAAGTGGAGCCAACGAAGTCATGCTCTCTGCTGTCCCAAAACATAGTTTCTCAAGTATCCTTCCAGCCACTTGTTTACTATCTCTCTTTTCCCATCTATCTAGGGGTGATAACTAGTACTCGATGTCAACTCAGTACCCACCAAACGGAAAAAATATTGCCAAAAGCCACCCATGAATCTGTTATCTCTATCACTAACTATGGTCTTAGGAAGACCATGAAGTCTGAAAACATCTCTAAAGAAGATCTCAGCCACTTGTGAAGTAGTGTACCATGAAGAAATGGAAAAGAAATGTGAATACTTTATTATTCCATCAACGACCACAAAGATACAATCCTTGCCTTGTACTATTGGAAAACCAGTAATGAAATCCATAGAAATTCTCTCTCATTTCCCTTCTGGGATAGGAAGTGGTTGTAACAACCCTGTGGGATGTTTTTTCTCTCCTTTATTCTGTTGGGAAACTACGCACTCCCTAATGTGCTGGAGCACATCCTCCATGAGAATCTCTCCCTAATGGCCCAATATGTCTTTGTGAAACCTTGGTGGCCCGAGAGTGGTGAATCATGTGCTACATGAAAAATATTCTCCTTAAGCTTAGAATCTCTAGTCAAGAAGATTTGGTCCCGGTAATATATGATCTCATCCATCACTCTATACCTCTCATCGGTCACCTTCCATTAGGTCCCTATATTACTAGTATAGTCTCTTATTGTTGTTAGTGTAACCCCCTTATTGTTATTATTGTACCCATGTAACCCCCATATTGTTATTATTGTGCCCTTAAATTATTATTGTTAGGTCGGCTAGGATTACATTGTGGCCCCATGGACTCCTATATATAGAAAGGAGGTTTTGTAATTTGTATCATCGAAGAATTTTTTATTCATGTAATGCATTGGAGTTTTCCCCCTCGAAGTGGCTTATTTCTAAGGCATTGATATCTCTTTTATTCTATTTTTGGAGTTGGTTTCACAACATTTGGTATCAGAGCTTTGAATTCTAGGGTTTCGCTGCTCCAAATAGGTCATCGTAGCATTTTCGTTATAAAAAACTTTTCTACGAAGGTTCAGAAGCTGAAATTTTTAGGGTCTGAAGCCAAAATCCTAAGGAAAATCGTCCAAAAATTTCAGAGCTTGGTTCGCAACATGTTCGGAGATATGATCTGTGGAAGTTAGGGCATTTTGCAGGCTCCTGAATTTTACTTAAAAAGGTCATCGCAGAATTTTCACTATAACGTTTTTTCTACAAAGGTTCAGAAGCTGAAATTTGTAAAGCGCGAAGCTGAAATCCTGAGGAACATCGTCGCACAATTTCAGAGCTTGGTTCACAATATTTTCGGAGATATAACCTATGGAAGTTAGGTATTTTTCAGGCTCTCAAATTTCATCTCAAAGAGGTGATCGTGGGAAAATATTCATAACTCTCTCTCTGAGCATCGAATTGGAATTATGTGAAAAGTGACTGGAATTACACAGACTATAGTTTCCTATCTATAAATTGCAGAGATAAAGGAGCAAACAATGACACGTGGCAAGTCATACAAGTGCGCTCTACTGAACCAGTCCATAATTAGGTCATTGTGGGAGATTGGACATAACTTTGTCTTGAAGAATCCAAATCAAGTTAGACCTATGGCATTTGAAAGAAGCTTCAGAGGAATACTACAGGGCCAAAGTTTAGATATTGAGGATCTACAAGAATAGAGATAAGTCAATTTCAATATCGAGCTCCTCAAAAGCAAGTAAAAGGTGTGTATTTTTTTTTCCGAATTGCATAAGTCTTGTTTGAAGAATCAAGTTGAATTGATTCCAAGGGCATATTGTAGAATATATATTAGTATTGGATTCTAAAATGGCCCCTAAAAATAATTCAACACCCATTAAGCCTTTATAAGTCTCTACTATGACTCATGAAGACGAAGAATGGCAACATGACATATCAAAATTACAAGAGAAAGTGTAACAAATTTCGCTCTCGCAAAGAGCAACAAAAAATGACATAGAAGTTTTGAAGAAATGCGTGGAAACTAAGATGGATGGTTTGAAGAAAGGCGTGGAATCTAAGATGGATGGAATGGAAGCTGGCATGGAATCTAAGATGGGTGACATGGAAGCTAAGATGGAAAACATGAAGAATGATCTAAAAGTAGACATGGAAGGTTTGACAAAGTTGATACAAGAAATGTTTCCTAATGGTGAAAAGATAGTAGAGGAAACTCATGATGAGAAAAAAATAAATGTTAATCGTGATTTTATAAACTTTAATGTTGGAGGGAAGAACCACCATATTCCAAAAATGGATATCAAGAAGTTTGATGGAAAGGATCCTGTAACATGGATACTACAGATGGAATAATATTTTGATCTCAATAATGTGAAAAACACACAAAAGGTACGCATTGCAACTTTACATTTAGAACAAAATACATTTGTATGGTATTGATGGCTTTGCTCCCGTAAAAAAATTGTCACTTGGTCAATTTTTACGGAGGAAATGATAGCACATTATGAGGATATAAAGAGCAACACTTTCTTTAGCCAATTGATAAATCTCAAACAAAAGTGTTCAGTAGGGGAACACATTGAGGACTTCCAAAAATTGAATATAAGGGTAAATGATATTCCAGAGGAACACAGGATTGATCTCTTCATAAGTACTTTAAAGGATAACATCCAACATGAAGTTCATGTTTTGGAACCTGATTCATTAGAGAAGTCATTCAGGTTGGCGAGAAAAATTGAATGTAAAATTATGGTGACAAGGAAGCCTACCACTCACTTCTATAAATATGGAAGTGTTGCTACTCCTAGATTTCCACAACCTACAAGGTTGACACCACAACAATTGGAAGAAAAAAGAGCAAAAATGCTTTGCTACAGTTGTGATAGAAAATAAACTAAAGGTCATAAGTGTGCTGAGAAGAAATTATTTTACATAGATTGTGAAGAGGAAGAAGAAAATGAACAAGAATCTTCAAAATAAGAGGAAGAAATGAGTCCGACCATATCGTGTAATGCATTGGTAGGAATTACCACTCCTCAAACTCTCAAGATAGAAGGACATATCAAGAAGAAAAAGGTAATAACGTTGAATGATTCAGGTAGTACCCATGATTTTATTCATTGTAAGGTAGCCAAGGAATTGAATTATTTCCTATACCCAGCACTAGAATGTGAAGTGATGGTTGCAAATGGAGGAACTACAAATTTCTCTGGAAAATTCCATAATATCAAGCTAACCATGGGGGAATATGTATTGAATATTCCAATGCTTTCCATTACTATGGGAGGTGCTAATGTTGTACTAGGAGTACAATGGTTACAATCTTTGGGGACGGTAGCTTTTAATTTTCAAGAACTTTTCTTGAAATTATTTTCAAAAGGAAAGGAAGTCGAATTACGGGGTATTGCAGGGAATCCGGGAAAGATAATAAGCTCTAATGTCATGACAAAGCTTCTAAATAAAGAACAACGAGGCATAATTGCAAAATTATGCTCACTAGAAGTTCCAACATCAAAATCATCTATTTCTGCATATCTCCAAAAAGTCTTGGACAATCATTCCAAGTTGTTTGAAACTCCCAAAGGACTCTCACCTATTCGTCATCATAATCATGCTATTCATTTGATTCCAGGAAGTGTTCCTCCAAACATCAGGCCTTATAGATATCCTTATGTCCAAAAGAGAAAAATTGAACGTATGATTGCAGAAATGTTAGAGGCGGGTATAATTCAATCTAGTCAAAGTTCTTTCTCTGCTCCTGTAGTATTGGTACACAAGAAGGATGGATCATGGCGAATGTGTCCGGATTATAGGGAGCTCAATAAGCTCACCATTAAAGATAAATTTCCCATTCCTGTGATTGATGAATTATTGGATGAATTACATGGAGCAATTTATTTTACCAAGTTGGATCTTCGTTCGGGATATCATCAAATTAGAATGAAGATTGAAGATATTCCAAAAATAGCATTTCGAACTCATGAGGGTCATTATGAATTTTTGGTCATGCCTTTTGGCCTTACCAATGCACCTTCTACATTTCAAGGGTTGATGAATTCCATTTTCAAGCCCTTCCTTAGAAAAATTGTGCTAGTATTTTTTGATGATATACTAATCTACAGCAGGTCTTGGAAGGATCATGTTGAACATGTTGACAGGGTGCTCAAACTATTGCAGGAGAAACAATTATATGCAAAAACATCCAAATGTTTCTTTGGAGTACAAGAAGTGGAATATCTGGTTCATATTGTATCTCACGAGGGTGTTAAGGTAGACCCTAACAAAATTAAAGCCATTAAGGAATGGAAAGTCCCCACAACCATAAAGCAATTGTGAGGATTTCTCGGGTTAACAGGGTATTATCACAAGTTTGTTAAGAATTATGGGAGAATAGCAGCACCTCTAACAACATTATTGAAGAAAGATGCATTTTCATGGACTCCTGAAGCAAGTAAGGCCTTTGAACATCTTAAAGAGGCAATGTGTCGAGCACCAGTCTTAGCTACGCCAGACTTCACAAAAACCTTTATTGTGGAATGTGATGCCTCAGGAAATGGAATTGATGTTGTTTTAATGCAGGAAGGAAGACCCATTGCTTTTGAAAGTCGTCCAATCAAAGGAAAGTATTTACAGAAACCTATTTATGAGAAGGAAATGTTAGCAATCCTGCATGCACTAAAGAAATGGAGAACTTACCTAATGGGAAGACACTTCAAGGTAAAAACTGATCATGATAGTCTTAAACACTTTTTGGAACAAAGACTATCTTCAGAAGAACAACAAAAATGGGTCACAAAGATGTTGGGTTATGACTTTGAAATAATATACAAAAAAGGGAAGCTAAATGTTGTTGCAGATGCACTCTCAAGAAAGAATGAAGAGGTGGAAGCATTGTTTTGTGCCATTTCTATTATCCAAACAGATTGGATAATCGAAGCAAGAGATGAATGGAAGAAGGACGAAGAAGTGTGGAAACTCATTAAAAAGTTGCAGCAAGATCCTAGTACATCTGATACATTTAGTTGGAAAAATGATTCCTTATGATACAAAGATCGCTTATATATTTGTAAGAATTCCCAACTAAAACAAAAGATTCTTTTGGAATTGCACACTTCTCCTTTAGGAGGACACTCTGGATTTTTAAAAACTTACCACAGGGTGAAGAAAGAATTTTTTTGGGATGGCCTTAAATATGATATTCAAAAGTTTGTGTTGGAATTTTTTGTTTGCCAACAGAATAAATTTGAGACAATTAAGACCCCGAGTCTTCTACAACCTTTATCCATTCCAAGTCAACGTTGGGAGGAGATTTCAATGGATTTTATCATAGGTTTACCTAAGTCCGAAGGAAAGAGTGTCATCATGGTGGTAGTTGATAGACTTACCAAGTATGAACACTTTGTGCATTATCTCATCCATTTAAAGCAAGTACAATTGCTACTACATTTATGGACACAATTCAAAAAATAAATGGAAACCCAAGGGTTATTGTGAGCAACAGAGATCCCATTTTTCCTAGAAATTTTTGGATGGAGTTATTTTCTTGTTTGGGTACTCAATTATCTCATAGCCCATCTTATCATCCTCAATCCGACGGTCAAACTGAGATAGTAAATAAATTTTTGGAAGGATATATTCATTGTTTTGTATCTGATAAAAAAACACAATGGGTCAAGTGGTTACCTCTTGCTGAATGGTGGTATAACACTTCCTTCCATACTGCAGCAAAAATGACCCCATTTATGGCACTTTATGGATATCATCCACCATCCATCACATCATCTTTAAGAAAAAAATCGAAGGTTCAAGCAGTGGAAGATCACATCGAGCATCAACAAGAAGTCCTCCAACTCTTAAAGGATAACCTGAATTTGGCACAAAATCGAATGAAACAACAGGAAAATCAACATCGCAGCGAGAGAAGTTTTGATGTAGGAGACTGGGTATTTTTATGGCTACAACCATACAAACAAATGTCCCTCAAGCAAGCTAATAAGGATAATAAATTATTGCCAAAGTACTATGGTACTTACAAGGTGTTGCAAAAGATTGGTACTATGGCATACAAATTGGAGCTTCCTGCTTCTTCACGAGTGCATCCAGTTTTCCATGTTTCATGCTTAAAGAGGGTTATAGGTGAAAATCTTCCAGTTCAAACAATATTGCCAGAACTTGATGAGGAAGGAAAAATCATATTGGAACCGGAAGCGGTCACGGAAACAAGAACTCGACAACTACGGAATCGATCAATTTCAGAGTATCTCATCAAGTGGAAGAACTTACCCACTAAAGATTCTACATGGGAGGATGAGAATTTTATACAAAAGCACCTAGAGCTACTCAAGCGTTGAGGACAACACTTTTTTGAAGGAGAGGGGCATGCTAGGTCCCTATATTACTAGTATAGTCCCTTATTGTTGTTAGTGTAACCCCCTTATTGTTATTATTGTACCCATGTAACCCCCATATTGTTATTATTTTGCCCTTAAATTTTTATTGTTAGGTCGTCTAAGATTAAATTGTGGCCCCATGGACTCCTATATATAGAAAGGAGGTTTTGTAATTTGTATCATCGAAGATATGTTCATTCATGTAATGTATTGGAGGTTGCCCCCTCGAAGAGGCTTATTTCTAAGGAATTGATATCTATTTTCTCTCCTTTATTCTGTTGGGAAACTACGCACTCCCTAATGTGCTGGAGCACATCCTCCTTGAGACCCTTCCATGAGAATCTCTCCCTAATGGCCCAATATGTCTTTGTGAAACCTTGGTGGCACAAGAGTGGTGAATCATGTGCTACATGCAAAATCTTCTCCTAAAAAGCTTAGAATCTCTAGTCAAGAAGATCTGGTCCCGGTAATATATGATCTCATCCATCACTCTATACCTCTCACCGGTCACCTTCCCATCTAGTATCTCATATGTGAAGTGGTCTTTGGAATACTCCACCAATAGATGGGCCTTCCAATCTATGTCCACACTCATCAATGACAGCGTCACTGGTCTCCGTGATAAGGAATCCTCTACAACATTTCTCTTCCCTTTGACATATTCAATGTCAAAGTCATATGCATGGATTTTTCTAACCCATTTTTTCTGCCTCTCTTGCAGCTGCTTCTGCTCAAGAAAATACTGAAGACTGTTGTGATCAGTCTTCACTCGGAATCTGTTACCCACCAAATACTGCCTGAATTTGGCCAATGCATGCATAATGGCCAACATTTCCTTATCATGTATGGGATACAAACTCTCATGACGCAACAACTTTTGGCTCTCAAAAGCTATGGGGTGGCCCCCTGTTGAACCTCAGAATTATCCTCTCTCTGACATCTTTTCTCACCTTTTTCCCTTACTTTTTCATACTCCAATCAAAGATAAATGTCATGTTTTGTCTCAAGGAATGCATTTCAATGATTTTCATGTTATATTCTGATGTTCTTGCTATTCGAATGGATTTTTGAAATTTGGCTACAGAACGCAACCTATTTTGCAACTAATCATGGGTTCCGTAGCTATTTTCATGGTCTGATAGGTTCCAGGGTTCGAATAAATAAATGAGCCATATGGGCATTTCCAGAATCATCTCCACATGGATTTTTTCCTATTTACTCTATCTAAATCGATAGAGAAAGAGGCCTGAGATCGTGGTCAAAGGCATGGTCAAAGAACGTTAGCCGAGAACATAAGGACTCTTGATTTTCTCTATAATAGCAAATCAAGAGTTAAACAATCAAATTGTAACTATATAAGTTGGATCAGCCACCTGTAGCAGAATTAGCTCATAGATAGTTATGTTTATTTTCTTTAAATACCAGTTGTATAGAACTGAGAAGAATTAAGTTAAGTTTTAAGTTAAGCTCTTGCTGAAACACTGTATTATTTTAAGACTTCGCTCTGTTATAATACAAGGAACGTGTTCATGCCAATGATTGCTTAAGTGCATCTTTAACCAGCTAGGATTTAAACCAAATAAGTTGTAGAGGGCCGCTGCACTGGAGGAGGTTTTTCATTCATTGTTTTTAGTTTAATTTCCCTACTCTGTTTTTGTCAATTCCATTTTCTGAAGTAGATTAATGTTACATTTCAGTTTTTGATCATTAGCATAAAATTAAATCATAACTGTGTAATCATTGTTCTTCTGAAACACTTCATGAGGATAGATCTTTCTATTTTCAATTTGAACTAAGTTTGAAGCAATGAGAATTCACAGTTATATAGTTTCTTTTACTGTTTTTTCATTTGCTTTCCTAGATTAGAAATATCAATTAATTGTATCAATGGATGTTCTTAAAGGTCATTTCAAGATGATGATTCTAAACTAAATGATTGAATGTATAATTCATGCAGTTATTGAGTCTTTCCTCTGCACATTTTACTTATTTTCTAGGAACTTATAAACTAAGGTATACTTGATTTCTTACACAGCATCTCAAGAGTTTAATACTTCACATTGAATGTTGGAGTAAATCCAAACATACATCAGTTAACCTTGCATGATTTTTACATTTTCTTTAGATCCTCATTTAATTGCATCACTGATGTTCCTAAAGGTCATTCCAAGTAGTTGATTTTATCATATTTCTAGACTGAATGATTGAATATTTAATTCTTGCAATTACTGAGTTTTCCTTTGCATACTTTACTTGCTTTTCTAGATCATTAGGTATAATTGGTTACTTAACATCATATCAAGAAGGTGACACTTCATATTGAATACTGGAGTAACTAAATATATAGTAGTTGTTTTCCTTTGCACACTTTACTTGCTTTTCTAGAACATTAGAAGGTGTATTTAGTTGCTTACACATCATCTCAAGAAGGTGACACTTCACATTGAATGCTGGAGTAACTAAATATACATTAGTTGTTATCTTTTTCTGCTTTCACTTAAAATAGCACTACAATTTCAATCTCATATATAAGATTCATCCATGGAATAGAACTAATGTTAAGGTAGAAATCATTAAGATAGATGCTCTGTTTTTCAAATGAGATTCTAACTAGCCAGCAATATTTGATTTATTTTTATGTAAATTAGTTTAACTTAGGAACACTTCATTTTCTTCCTTCTTAAAATTTATTAGATTCGTTTAATTCCTTTCATAGTTTTTATATTAACATTATTAAACATCAAAAACAAAACCTCCAAAACAAAATAAAAATACATACAACGAAGTAGGAAAAAAAGGTTAACTAAGAACATACAATGCACCACACTTCATCAGTTTACAAACCTCGATTGATAATTTATGTAAGAAATTTAAGACATTAAATTGACTAAAAATTTTGGTGCCATTGTCGGGGAAGTGTAATTAGATAGCCTTATTTCTTACATCTATAAAAATGATATGCGTAGAGAAAGAGACTCTAGGGGTAGATTCATAGCTAGAGGCGGGAGTTTAATTCCTACAACACCACTCACTCCACCAAGATTAAGAAGTGATACACCTCCATCTCAAACTCATATTCCATACCTCACTAGCCATAGACTTCCTGAAGTTCTAAGGTCAGAAATCCAATTAGGAGGATCTCCTACTTCATCCACTGAGTCAGTCATAGAGGAAGAAGATCCTAGATCTCCCACAGAAGGAGTAACCTTCTTCAGCTCTACAGGGGAACATATTTTAGCTGAAGAGTTAGAAATTCCTAATGAAGAGGAAGAGGAAGAACCTTTATTCAACACACCATTGATAGAAGAACCAAAAGAAGAGAAGTTAACCCTGCAAGTTGAATATTATATTAGCTTTGAAGAATATATAATGGAAGGAAGAGGAGAAGGAGGAGAAGGAGAAGTCCTAAATGGAGGAGGTAGAGGAAGAGGTAGAGGAAATACAGAAGGAGGCAGAATAAATAGGGAAATTGGTAGTTCCTTTAGATTTCCTATAGTTGATGGAGAGACAAATGGCACAATGAAAAATATTTCACCTTCTATCCTTCCAAATTTTCACGGATTAAAGAGTGAAGACCCTGAAACATTTTTGTTTGAATTTGAAGTCTTATGCAGAACTTATGATTATTTACAAGACTCTCAAAAACTTAAATTGTTTCCTTCAACATTGAAAGGAGCAGCTTTAAAATGGTTCATGAGTTTAATCACTCAATCTATTAGAACATGGAATGACATGAAGAGAGCATTTTTAGAGAGGTATTTGGATTATTGCATACCCATCAATCATAAGGATGAAGTATTTAAAATGATGCAAAAAGAGGATGAGAATTTGGAGGATTTAATTGAAAGGTTCAATTATAACATAAAAGGAGAAAAACTGGATAATTTAGATCAAGATACTTTAAAAGCTCTTTTATTAAAAGCCATTAGAGATGAATGGATAGACATTCTCAACATGATGGGGAAGGGGTATATCTCTCAAATTCCATTATCTAACATTGGTGAATTATGTATCCATCTTTCAAGGGGAAAATAAAAAACTAGGAAAAGTCCAAGAGATCCTTCTCTTGCTAGGTAAATAAATCTGCAACTGGAACAGTAAGTAGGGCAGAAATTGGAAACATGCTTGATGAATTTAAAACATGTATTTTAGGGAGTCTTAGTGAATAGATAGACACCCTTAAATTACAAAAACAAGCAGAAAGCCGAGACTGGTTCTTTAGCTATTTTCTGTTCTAAATGCACAAAGAGGCATGCTTTAAGAGAATGTCCTCTTGATGCAAAAGTCAGAGAGACCTGTATGATTTGTTCAAAAAACCATGAGACTAAGAGTTTTCCTTCAATTCCAGGTCTTAAGGCTGTTTTTCAAGAAGAAACAACTTCAATTCCAACAAAATCTCTTTGCTTTGTCTCTAGAAGACCATGGCAAGGGCCAAAAACTCAATGCTTTAACAATCAAATGTATACTCAGCCCCCACCAAATAATTGGAATTCTTGGTAGCAACCTTGGCCTCAATCTCAATCTCAATCTCAATCTCGAGCACAAGGAATGCAAAATCCCTATGGAAGATTCTCTCAATACTACCAATATCCTCCATCATATCCAAAATATCCTCCCCAACAAATTCCTCAACAAAATCAACAACCCCTACTCCAAAACCAAAATCTACAACTTTCACTACCATTTCCACAAATACCAAATCAACTACCTGCCCAACCATTACCAAACCTGAATAATAAAAATCCTAAAAATACCTACATGATAGAAGGACAACAATTTCCAACCTACATGATTACTCCTCTAGATCTCAATGATGTCCAGCTTAGATCTGGTAGGATATTAGAAAAGAAAAATCCTTTTGTAGTTATTCAAGAACAAGATAATTTTGAGGAAGATTCTCTATAGCGAAATAAAAAATTTGAGGAAGAAACATCTCTTCAAAACCAGAATTCTGAAAATGAAAGACAAAAAGAACCAATAAAATAAACTCCTATCATAGAGCAACCATTAGTAATTACTTCTACACCTCCTTTTCCTGAGAGTTTACAAGTTGATAAAGGGGTAGAAAAGCATATTATGTTTCCCAATTATGATTTTCTAGATGAATTGAAAAATGTGTGTATCAAAATTCCTTTGTTACAGGCCAATTCAGAGATTCCAATTCTAGCCAAAACAATAAAAGAGTTGAGCATGAAGAAACCAGGAATAAATAAAAAGAATTCAACTTGTAGGAAAAATTGCAGACATAATGATGGGAAAAATTGCCATACAAAAATATTTAGATCCAGGAAGTCCAGTTGTAAAAATACATATCAATGGAGTTGAAATTCCAAATACATTGATTGATTTAGGAGCAGCATTAAACATCATGAGTAAACAAACCATGAAACAACTCAAACTTCCTAATCTGCTGTATACACCTACAATACTGCAATTAGCAGACATATCTGTAATCAAGCCAGATGGTGTGTTAGAATATATTTCAGTATCCTTAGACTCTTAGGAGTATCATGTTGATTTTATGATCTTAACACCTAAGAAAAATTGAGGAGGACATCCACTTATATTGGGAAGACCTTGGTTGGATACAGTTGATGCTTTCATTAGCTGTAGATCTAGTGACATGTATATCTCTAATGGTAACTCAAAAAATAAATTCACTCTATATCCTCCAGCAAGAAAAATCATAGAGTTAGATGACAAAGAATGGATTGATGATGACAATGATATACAATCTCTGTTTACTATTTCAACCATTAGTGAAGATAGTCAAATCTTAAACTCAATGGAAAATTTTGAATCATCCCCAGAATATGAACATGATCAATTTCAAGAAAAATCCAATATTGAATATTTGTCATCTAGGCAGATGTCTCTTTATTCTATGGAAGAATTTGGTAGCTCTACGGTTGAAATCTTTCCAGGGAAAACTTTGAACATAAACAATAACTTGAAGAGATTACAACAGGAAAATTTAATCAAAACATTACAACAAAATTCTTCTGCATATGCATGGGAATACAGACATGAAAGGAATTAGTCCTAAGACTTTTATACATCACATCTATATTGAGGATAATTTTAAACCTATCAAACAACCTCAAAGAAGGATGAATCCAAATATTAGGGAAATTGTGAAAGAAGAGTTGCAAAAATTGCTGAAAGTGAACTTCATTTACCCAATTTCAGACAGTCAGTGGGTTTCCCCTTTAGTGATTGTGCCCAAAAAGAATGTTAAATGGAGGGTATGCATTGATTATCGAGAATTGAATAAAGTGACCCTAAAATATCATTTTCCTTTACCCTTTATAGATCAAGTATTGGATACATTAGCAGGTAAGAAGTATTTCTCATTCCTAGATGGTTTTAGTGGTTACAATCAAATTCAGGTAGCACCTGAAGACCAAGATAAAACCACATTCACCTATCCATGGGGGACTTATGCCTACCGAGTACTTACTTTTGGATTGTGCAATGCACTTGCAACATTCCAAATGGAAAGATAAAACCACATTCACCTATCCATGGGGGACTTATGCCTACTGAGTACTTACTTTTGGATTGTGCAATGCACATACAACATTCCAAAGGGCAGTACTAGGAATTTTTTCTAATCTAATACATGATTTTGTAGAGGTGTACATGGATGACTTTACAGTTTATGGGAATTCATTTGAAGAAGCTTTAGAAAAATTGGAAAAGGTTCTTAAAAGATGTAAGGAAGAAAACTTCTCACTAAGCCATGGAAAATGTTTTATGATGTTTACAGAAGGGATTGTTTTAGGACATCACATTTTAGGAGATGGAATTAAAGTTGATAAATCTAAAGTTGAAGTAATCTCCAAACTATCAATTCCAAGTTGTCAAAAGGATGTTAGAAGTTTTTCAAGATTCACAGGGTATTATAGAATATTTATAGAAAATTTCACTAAAATAGCATCTCCACTCTTCAAGTTACTTACCAAAGATTGTGAATTCAGTTGAAATCTTGATTTCCAATTGGAATTTGAAACTTTAAAAGAAAAAAATTCTAAAGAACCCATCTTAAGAGGTCCAAATTGGAAACTACCTTTTCACATTTCAACAGATGCTTCAGATACAGCTCTGGGAGCTGGGAGCTGTATTAGGACAAAAAGATTTGATCCCCTATGCCATATATTACACAAGAAATAATTTGACTCCCACAGAGTTAAATTACACTGTAACTGAAAAGGATTTCTTAGCTGTTGTTCATGCTATCAACAAATTCAAACATTATATTACAGGCTATGAAATCTTTGTTCATACAGATCACTCTGCAATCAGATACTTAATGAATAAATCTATTACTAATGGCAGAGTTACAAGATGGCTATTACTCCTGCAAGAATTCAACGTCACCATTTTAGACCGACCTGGAAAACAAAACACGGTTGTTGATCTCTTGTCTAGAATTCAAAATATCAAAGATGACACTCCAATTGAAGACAAATTTTCTGATGAATATATTTTCGCAATAACTACTCAAACTCCCTAGTTTGTAGATATTTCTAAGTACTTAGTCACAGGAAAAATACCTTCACATTTTTTTCCTAGAGAGAAAAGAAAAATCATTCAAATAAGTGCAAGATACTCATGGATTACTAATTAATTGTATAAAACAGGTCCGGATCTCATTATTGGAAGATGTGTTCGAGAAGATGAAATGCTTGAAATTATTAAGGCATGTCATGATGAACCTTGTGGTGGACACTTTACTAACAAGTGGATAGCCTATAAAATCCTTCATTTAGGATATTATTGGCCATCCATCTTTATAGATGCCAAATAATATTTCAAAAGGTGTGACAACTACCAAAGGGTAGGGAAACCTGCTCCTTTAGATGAAATGGCATTACAATCTCAGGTACTCATTGAACCTTTTGAAAAATGGGACTTGCATTTTGTTGGACCAACCAATCCACCATCTAAACGAAAGAAGTATATTTTGGTATGTATTGATTATGTCACTAAATGGGTAGAGGCTAAATGATTACCTTTTGCTAATGAACGTTCTGTAGTTAATTTTCTTTTTGAGGATATCTTCACTCGTTTTGGTGTCCCAAGAGAAATTGTAATAGACCAGGGATCCCATTTTACATCCAAGTTGGTGAAAAGGCTCATGGAGGATTATAAGATCAAGAACATAAATTATACCTCTTATCATCCACAAGAAAATGGTCAAGTAGAATCTACCAATAAGGTGATTGAAGGAATTCTTACTAAGACTGTACATCTACACAGAAGAGATTGGGTAGAAAGGCTTCTTGAAGCCTTATGGGCCCACAGAGCTACATAGAGGAATACAACAAGACATACTCCCTATGAACTTGTTTATGGAAAACAAGTCTTGTTCCCTATAGAGTTTCAGATTCGAACCTTCAAGATGACAGTCCAATTGGGACTTGATTTATTTGAAGCACATAAACATAGATTGGAGCAACTCAATGAACTTAATGAAATCAGGCAAGATGCAGTTCAAAGAACCAATATAGTCCAACAGCAAAGGGCTAAATGGAATGATAAATATATCAAGGAGAAGAAGTTTCAAGCAGGGGATTAGGCACTTTTGTTTGATTCAAAATTCAAAGATTTTCAAGGAAAGTTTCAGACCCATTGGCTTGGGCCATATGAGATTGAAAAATTCTTTGATAATGGAGCAGTCAAGATAAGGAAAATTGATGAAGAAAATGTACCTCTTTTTGTGAATGGTCATTGATTGAAATTATATCATAAGCCAATTTCAAGAGAAGAGTTTATCAAGATTTTTCAAGATAATACTGATATGAAGTTAGTGAAGAAGAATTATTCTTCTTCACTAACTTAGCTTTTATTTTTCCTATATATATTAAATATAAAATTAAATTAAATTAAAAATAAATAAATAAAGTGTATAAGTATGAAAACCAATCAATGATTGGCATACTTATACAAAAAATATAAGGTGAAAATCATATATTTCTGACATCCTATATTTTCCATTTCTTTTTTGCAAATAAGTAGTACATAGAAATACATTCATATTCTATCTTTGTAGCTCATAATTTGCAAACTCATTCCATTTTACAGTTTCATTCCATTCCACAGTCATATTCCACTTTCATTCCATTTCACAGTCATATTCCACTTTCATTCCACTTCACAGTCATATTCCACTTTCATTCCACATTCATATCCCACTTACATTCCATTCCACAGCTATACTGATCACATTCTGTAGCTGACTACATTCTGCAGTTGATTCTATTCTGCAGCCACATTACATTTCATTCAACAACTCTAACACATTTGTATAGCCTACAAACAAATGATGAATACAGGAAATTGACGGACTACATTTTGAAGACCAACATGCTAAAAGGTACTTGAAAAATCAACACCAAAGAAACAACAATGAAAATGTTAGTTCTAAAGGTAAAGTTGCAAAAAATTGTTTTAATAACAAGGTTAAAACATTAGCATGTATAATATGGATGGTCATATGCTCCCTTGACAAATCATCATTTGATTTTATTGTGATTTCCATCATACCACAGATCAGCCACATCCTCCGCATTATGTTTCATAAGGGTCCACAATTGAATCCCTCATTGATGATTAACGGTCATGACCTGTTGACTTGACATATCCGTCTATGTTTCTTCAAAACCCCAATCCATATCATTTATTTATTCCTACAGACCCTCGATACCTTTCATTAAATCTGTAACCCAATTCATTTCATAAACAGAGAGGGATAATTCTGAAGGTTGAAAACTCTTCATAATAGAAGGCATGGGACTAATAGTCAGATCAGAACCAGTGGGAAAAAAATATATGGAAGGATATCCACAGATCAAGGAAATGTTTCAGAAATATGGATGGCTCAAATTTGTAGAGAAATTCGATAGTTTTCACAAAGAGATTACAAAATCTTTTTCTCAGTCTTTTGATGGCACATAACTGGAAATTGGAGACATCAAGTTCACAGTTACTGAGACATTCATGGCCAAAGCCACAGAACTGCCAAGGGTTGGAGAAATGTGGTTCAAAAACAAGGAGTTTCACAATTAATCATGGAAAGTTATCCTCAAAAACCCAGGTATGGATTTCTCCGTTTTTAGAAAAGGTATTCCTAGCTCAGCCCTTAAAAATAAATGGAGGAACATGCTCTTGGTTTTACAAAAATTTACCACCTGTGAAGGAAGCTTTGGTTGCATGTAGGTATATCATATTCGATTATTGATGAATTTCTTAGAGAATGGTGAAATAATATTCCTTTCTTTCTACTGAATAGCTTAAAAATAATGTCTACAAATGTACAGAAGAGAATACAATTTATAGATAACACCATGCACCATCATGGGTTGGTAAAAATACTTGTTGAGTTTTATTTAAAAAGCATAGGAGATTCCTGGGAGAATTTTCTTATTAGAAACCATTTTCAAGAAGTACTAGAACAACCTAATGAAGACAATGTTAGAAAGAACAGAAGGAAGAAGACTAATACAAACATTGAAGACAGACCTGCATCTTCATTGCAGAAAAATGATGAAAAGCTCATCTCTGAAGAGCTGACAGAGAACAGAAAGCAAAATAAATTCAAGACAGGAGGTAAGATAAGAAATAAGAGTAAGGATACAAATGAGGAAAATGAAAATCCTCTACAGCTGAAAAATAGTTCCAGACTCCAAGGTTCTATGAAGAAAACACTACCAAAAGAGATAGAGTTTGTAAGTTTAGCTGAAGAAACTCCAATACCATCTCCTGTCAATATTTCTCCTCCACACAGTCCTCAAAATTCTCCTATTCATAATTTTGAAGGTATCCCCAACAAAAATTCTCCAGGCATAGACCCAACACAACAAGAAATATATGATTACATAGAGTCATTGGAGAAGAGAAGTGCAACAATGAATCCTATCAATCCACGAGAACCTCTAGTTGAAACTCTCAAACAGAAAATTTATGAACTAGAGATATTGAATAGGCATATTAAACAAGAGAATGAGACCATAAAGCAACAGAAAAAGTTGAAAAATTAATTAGTAACAACATCATTTTGCATTTAGTACTGTGGTACAAAAAGAACAAGAAGTTGAAAAGAAAGAACAAGTCACTAAACAAGGCAGTCATTAATCTCAAATACAAGCTGCTTATGAGAAAACCTAGGATGGAAATCACTTCAAAGAAAATTAAAAAAAGGAAATTGGATGTGTTAGTAGAAGTGTCTGAACAAATGCAGTAGGAGAGAAGAATTCACATTTTTGATAAATTGCATGAGGACATGCAATGACTTCGTAGTGGGGGTATGTTGAACCTCAGAATTATCCTCTCTCTGACATATTTTCTCACCTTTTTCCCTTAATTTTTCATAATACAATAAAAGATAAATGCCATGTTTTGTCTCAAGCAATGCATTTCAATGATTGTCATGTCATATTCTGATGTTCTTGCTATTCGAATGGATTTTTGTAATTTGTCTACAGAACACAGCCTATTCTGCAGCTAATCATGGGTTTCGTAGCTAGTTTCATGGTCTGACAGATTCCAGGGCACAAATGGAGAAATGAGCCACATGGGCATTTCCAGAATCATCTCCACGTGGATTTTGTCCTATTTACTCAATCTAAATTGACAGAGAAGGAGGCCTAAGATATTGGTCAAAGGCGTGGTCAAAGAACGTTAACCGAGAACAGAAGGACTCTTGATTTTCTCTATTGTAGAAAATCAAGATTTAAACAATAAAATTGCATTTCTATAAGTCGGATTAGCCACCTATAGTAGAATTAGCTCATAGACAGTTATGTTTATTTTCTTTAAAAACTAGTTGTACAGAACCGAGAAGAATTAAGTTAAGTTTTAAGTAAAGCTCTTGCTTAAACACTATATTGTTTTAAGACTTCGCTCTATTATAATACAAGGAACATGTTCATTCCATTGATTGCTTAAGTGCATCTTTAACTAGCTAGGATTTCAACCAAATCAGTTGCAGAGGGCCCCTGCACTGGAGGAGGTTTTTCATTCATTGTTTTTAGTTTAATTTCCCTACTCTATTTTTGTCAATTCCGTTTTCTTAAGTAGATTAATGTTACATTTTAGTTTTTGATCATTAGCATAAAATTAAATCATAACTGTGTAATCATTGTTCTTCTAAAACATTTCGTGAGGATAGATATTTCTATTTTCAGCTTGAACTAAGTTTGAAGCAATAAGAATTCACAGTTATATAGTTTATTTTACTGTTTTTTCATTTTCTTTCCTAGATTAGAAATATCAATTAATTGTATCAATGGATGTTCTTAAAGGTCATTTCAAGATGATGATTCTAAACTTAATTATTGAATGTCTTATTCATGCAGTTATTGAGTCTTTCCTCTGCACATTTTACTTTTTTTCTAGGAACTTAGAAACTAAGGTATAATTGATTTCTTACACAACATCTCAAGAGATTAATACTTCATATTGAATGTTGGGGTAAATAAAAACATACATTATTTAACCTTGCATGCTTTTTACATTTTATTTAGATCCTCATTTAATTGCATCACTCATGTTCCTAAAGTTCATTCCAAGAAGTTGATTTTATCATATTTCTATACTGAATGATTGAATATTTAATTCCTGCACTTACTGAGTTTTCTTTTGCATAATTTACTTTATTTTATAGATCATTAGGTATAATTGGTTACTTAACATCATCTCAAGAAGGTGACACTTCATATTGAATACTGGAGTAACTAAATATACAGTAGTTGTTTTCCTTTGCACACTTTGCTTGCTTTTCTAGAACATTAGAAGGTGTAGTTAGTTGCTTACACATCATCTCAAGAAGGTGACACTTCAAATTGAATGCTGGAGTAGCTAAATATACATTAGTTGTTATCTTTTTATGCTTTCACTTAAAATAGCACTACAATTTCAATCTCAGATATAAGATTCATCCATGGAATAGAACTAATGTTAAGTTAGAAATCATTAAGATAGATGCTCTGTTTTTCAGATTAGATTCTAAATAGCAAGCAGTCTTTGATTTATTTTTATGTAAATTAGGTTAACTTAGGAACACTTCCTTTTCTTCCTTATTAAAATTTATTAGATTCATTTAATTCCTTTCATAGTTTTATATTAACATTCTTAAACATAAAAAACAAAACCCAAAAAAAAAATACATACAACGAAGTAGGAAAAAAGGTTAACTAAGCACATACAGTGCACCTCACTTCATCAGTTTACAAACCTCGGTTGATAATTAATGTAAGCAATTTAAGACATTAAATTGACTAAACACCCCCTGAATCAAGACTGCTCCAATGCCCTCCTCTGAAGCATCACATTCCAGCACAAAGGGTTGGGTAAAATCCGGAAATACCAACACCGATCAATTGATCATCACCTCCTTGAGCCTATGAAAGGCCCTTTGCACAGTATCTATCCAACCAAAGGCTCCCTTATTGGTCAGATATGTGACTGGTGCTGCTAGTTGGGAGAACCCTTTGAAAAAATTATGGTAGTAGGTGAAAATGCCTACAAACCCCTGAATTTATGTTACATTCTTTGGCTCTAGCCAATCCCTAATAGCACATATCTTCTCCTCATGGAACCTTACTCCATCCACTCTAATGATGTGGCCCAAATAAAGAATCTTTGTGAGCCCAAACTCACATTTGGAGAGCTTAGCATAGAATTGCTACTCCTCCAGAATGCGTAATACTATCTCAATATGTTGCAGATGCTCCTCCCATGTGCGATTTTAGATAAGAATGCCATCAAATAAAACCAGCACAAATTTCCCCAACTGACCATAGAAGATGTGGTTCATATAAGACTAAAAAGTAGTCGGAGCATTGGTCAACCCAAAGGGCATCACCAAGAGCTCAAAGTGGCCATAATGAAATCTAAATGCAGTCTTGGGGATATCCTCATCCCTTATCTTGATATGACAGTACCCCAACCTCAAATAAATCTTTGAAAAGAACTTTGATCCCCTCATCTCATCCATCAGCTCATCGATCCTAGGAATCGGGTACCTATTCTTCATTGTCTTCTTATTCAAGGCTCTATAGTCAATGCACATCCTCAATGTACCATCCTTCTTCTTCACCAAGACCACAGAAGAATCAAAAGGACTGGTGTTGGGTCAGATATGTTCTAAAGCCAAGAGCTCCTGAATAGCTATTTCAATCTCATCCCTGTAGGCTTTTGGTTGGCTATAAGGTGGGGTGATCACTACTTAGATCCCCTGCTCCAACTCAATAGTATGCTCAAACCCTCAGTCTGCTGGCCCTCCCGGTGGTATGTCCCCAAATACTATAGACTTCACATCTAGGTGGACTAGTGCACCCTTGTCTCATGCCTCTGACATACGCTGTTCTACTTCCCATTCTATGTCAAATCAGCCTCCATCCTATGTTTTGAGGCTATCTGAGGTGGATAGGTGTGCATGCCTCTGATCATTTGGCGCTTACCACTCTTCTTATCTATTCATTCCATCTCCAAGGTCTCCCAATTCGTGGTGACCTTCCCTAGTGTGATCAACCATTGTACACCCAATATCACATTGGTGTCGGGAATAAAAACCACAAAGAACTGATATGTCAATATGTAAATCCTTAAAGTGATAGTCAATGTTGGAACATAGCTCACACAATGCATGGTTCTAGCTCCTGGAACCAAAACTGAGAATCCTTTAAAATCATCTATGGGAATTCCTCTCCTCTACACTAATTGGATATCAATAAAATTGTGGGTAGCCTCACTATATATCAATACCGACACCCCCTACCCCTGAAGAGTGCCTCGGACTCTCAATTTCAGATACTTGGGAACTCCCCGCAAAGCTACAAGGACTCCTCTAGTTGGATAAATGCTCCATTTCCACCTCTTGGCGGTGGTGGATCTCCTCCTGCTGTTACAGCATTGGTATCTCCTTCCAACTCTTCTTCTTCCTCCTCTTCACTATTGGAGAATACCTCAATATAATGTTCCTTTCTGGTAGCACATTGATGCCCTAGTGCCCATGGTCTTGGCAAGTGAAGAAAAGCTTCCTCCTCCTCAAATATCTCTGGACATCATCACTAAGAGATCCTTTGTCTTGGTTCCCCTTTGAGGGAGGAACCTTCATATCTTTCCCCTTTGACTGAAAGGAGGGCTTTTGTTGGAATGGAGCTCTTTCCCTTGGAAAAGTATCTTGTAAGTCCCTATCCCTCTCAATGACATCTTGGAGCGTATTTGGTTTAGTGTATTTCACCAACCCATGCAAAGGCTCTACTAGCCCATCAATAAACATGTATACTCTTCTAGTTGTAGACAGATCTGGCACCATGACTGGAAGTTTTAGAAATTCAGAGATATAAGTCTCTGGATTTCCTGACTGCTTGAGCTTAGCTAGCTCAACAAATTCTTCCTCTGGATCTCTTCTTTCAAATCTTTCTACCAACCTCCGGGTGAATTCTTCATATGCAGTCACACCTGCATGCCCCAATGTAGATAGACCGTGAAACCACCATTCATGTGCTTCACATTCAAGGTGCAGTGTTTCTATCTTAATCACTTTAATATCTGAAAACTTGGTTCAACTGGAAATAGATGTCTAATTTTTATACCCAAGCCTTGGTTTTGCACTTGGGTGACCCATCAAAGAAAGAAAAAAGAATCTACCCATAGTACGTTGCAGATCATTGTTCTTAATGTACCCTCCACTTCTATTGTTATTACAGGGTCTTTTTTTATCCTTGATATGACAAAACTCTTGGAAGTTCAGATGCTCTTTGAACCTTTGATATTGAGATTCATATTCCAGGAAGTAATCACCAAGAGCCTCCTGCTATTTGGGTCCTCCATCCCCATTTCCCACTACTAGGAATGTAGGCATGGTGGAGCATTGTGAAACTTGTTGCAATGTCGGTTACTCACACCAGTGATGTGAAGTGCCGGAACTTTCTCCATGTTGAAACCCTCTTAGTTTTTCCTTCTTTCTCTCCACCCTCATCTCCTTGATTTCTTTGGCAATATCTTTCATATTTTGGAGAAGAATTTTTGGAAACTATTTTTCATCCATTTCTCTAGATTTCATAGATGTATTGCCCCACAGGCTGAGCCAAGATTATGCTCTAATACCACTCTAATATTCCAAAATAGGAAAAATAGGAATATTTAACATAAAAATAGAAAATTCAGTAAACATCAACACATAAAATACATGAGCATATCACTGAGCCATTTTATTATAAGAAATACCAGAAATGAAGTACAATAGCTTGAGGAAGAGACACTCAAGCAAGGAAAAACAAGCATGAAATGACCCTAAACATCAAGACATAATAAACTTATACAACATAAACTACTGGGAGGCTATGATTGTGCAATACTGATGGAAATAACAACTTCTAGAAACTAGGAATGCGTAGATCTGCTGATTGGGTGCTCAAAAAATGTCGGGAACAGAGATCTAGGATTTCTAACACAATTCCAAGATAACACAGAAAAGATTTCTGGAAATGAAAATGATGAAAAATGTAGCCCTTGGGCTGAATTACACACTGCATCTGGAATATTGTTGGGAGGTGGCTGATTTGATGAGAAAATAGTTGCTACTCCTCCCCACTAACTTTCTGGATGAAGGTTTTCTCCCCTCACTGGATGGTAAGCTCAAAAACTTGGGTTATTAACCCTCCACTGAATCTGTCCTCTTGGATTGTGCAATTCCTGAAGGAGACTACACTGTTGATGGTGGTTGAATATTGGCCTGATGCTAGATGATGGAATGTAGCTCAAATAACCTCTCCTGAGTGGGCACTCGAAGTCCCTTGAGGATGAGGGTGTGATTTCCACTTGGAAACACCCTTGTGCTAAACATCACAGCAGACTCCGCTAAAAAAATGAAGCATGCATAAAGTCATAAAAGACAATACATAAAAAATATTCATAATGCTCTCTATGGTTGCCATCCCCTTCCTTATATTATTTTTGAGCCTCCACCCCCTTGGACCCACTCAATAATGATGCTACTCTCATGGAGACTTCCTCCCATTATGACTGCATTGTCCTTCACTGTCTCTACTACCTCCATGACTACGCTGTTGATTTGGTGAAATTTACCCCATCCACATGCATTGACCCACATTCACACTAAGGAGTGGTTTATTCATCTTTCTCCTATCTATATGCATTGATCCAAATTCACATTAGAAGTGGTTTTATTCCTACTAAAGAGATTTATGGGTCCTTATACCCTCTTATTCATCTATCTTATTGTTAATTCCCTATATTAATAATTTAGTCTCTTATTATGTTAGTGTAGCCCCCCTTATTGTTATTATTGTATCCCTGTAACCCCCATATTTTTATTATTGTGCCCTTACATTATTATTGTCAGGTCAGCTAGGATTACATTATGGCCCCATGGACTCCTATATATAGAAAGGAGGTTTTGTCATTTGTATCATCCAAGAATTGTTCATTCATGTAATTTATTGGAGGTTTCCCCCTTGAAGTGGCTTATTTCTAAGGCGTTGATATCTATTTTCTTCTATTTTTGGAGTTGGTTTCACAACATTTGGTATCAGAGCTTTGGATTCTAGGGTTTCGCTGCTCCAAACAGGTCACCGTAGAATTTTCGCTATAAATTTTTTTCTACGAGGGTTCAGAAGCTAAAATTTTCATAGAGCGAAGCTGAAATCTTGAGGAACATCGTCACAAAATTTCAGAGCTTGGTTCGCAATATTTTCGGAGATATCATATGTGAAATTTAGGTCTTTTTCAGGCTCCCGAATTTCATCTCAAAGAGGTGATCGTGGGAAAATATTCATAACTCTCTCTCTGAGCATCAGATTGGAATTCTGTAAAAAGTGGCTGCATTTAAATGGATTTTAGCTTCATTTATATCAATTTTAGATCCAAAAGAGCCAACAGTGACACGTGGAAAGTCCTGCAAGTTTTCTATACTGAACCAATCCATAATTAGGTCATCGTAAGAGATGAGGCATAACTTTGTCTTGATGAATCCAAATCAGGTCAGACCTATGGCATTCGAAAGAATATTCAGAGGGCTACTTCAGGACCAAATTTTGGCTATTAAGGATCTGAAAGCACATAGATAAAGCAGTTTCAATATCGAGCTTCTAAAAAGAAAGAAAAAGGTGTGTATTTGGTTTTTAAAATTGCATAACGTTTGTTTGAAAAAGTAGTTTGAAGTGGTTCCAAGGGCATGTTTTAGAATTTTATCAGTATTGGGTTCTATAATGCCTCAAAAAAATAATTCCATACCCATTAAGCCCTCAAAAAGATATACTATGACGCATAAAGAGGAAGAATTGCAGTATGAGATATCAAAATTAAGGTACCAAGTGCAGCAAATTTCGATCTTACGAAGAGCAACCGAAGATGACATATATGGTTTAAAATCAGAAATGGAGGCTAAGTTGGATGGTTTGAAAGATCAAATAATAGCTAATATGGATGATAAATTAGTGTAATATCACATCGAGCATCAACAACAAGTTCTCCAACTCTCAAAGGATAACTTAACTTTGGTGCAAAATCTAATGAAACAACAAGAAGATCAACATCACATCGAAAGAAGTTCTAAAGCAGTCACAGAAACAAGAACTCGACAAGTATGATCCATTTCAGAGTATCTCAGCAAGTGGAAGAACTTTCGTGTAGATGATTCCACATGGGAGGATGATAATTTTATACAAAAGCATCAAGAAATAATCAAGCATTGAGGACAACACTTGTTTGAAGGAGAGGGGCATGTTAAGTCCCTATATTAATAGTGTAGTCCCTTATTATGTTAGTGTAGCCCCCCTTATTGTTATTGTTGTATCCCTGTAACCCCCATATTGTTATTATTGTGCCCTTACATTATTATTGTTAGGTTGGCTAGGATTACATTGTGGCCCCATGAACTCCTATATATAGAAAGGAGGTTTTTTCATTTGTATCATCCGAGAATTTTTCATTCATGTAATGTATTGGAGGTTTCCCCCTCGAAGTGGCTTATTTATAAGGCATTGATATCTCTTTTCTTCTATTTTTGGGGTTGCTTTCACAACACTTATTGACAAAAACACAATTTAATATTATAACTAGCTAAAATCTAATTAGGAATATTACAGGGAGGTGGACCATAGTATGCACCAAGCAGTGTGAAATATTTATAGACTCCTGGAAAGACATTGGTGAGAGGCAAGATAGGTTGATTGTTGGTCATCGATAAGATGGTCGACTGAGGTGATTTCTGAGACTTCGGATCGTAATTTGCAATTGATCGATGGTGACAATATTTCTGTTATGGGGGAAGCACATCTTACGATGAACCGCAGATGCCACCGCTAACATCGCATAGGTATAGCTATGACCCAAATGAATATTATAATCCAAGGAGGCATCGATGACTTCTATGTCAATGCAAACAGTCTTGCTAGCAACTGTGACAAGACAATTTCAATACATGCCAAGGGGTTGTGAAGGTTGATCATCCCACACACGTAAAGTGATAATGTATTGGGATAGATCAGGTGACCCAAGTTTTTTCCAAACACTAGCTACCTTCACACATGTGGAGGCGCCTTCATCTATAATACAACGTTGGAGAGTGGCGTTTCTAATGGCGACTGGTATTTGGAAAGAAATTGATGAGGGGAGAGGAGGATGTTCTGACTTGTCAACATCAAAGATGATCAAGCAATCACCTGAAGGGTCCATAGAACCCAAAGTAGATAGTATATATTTCCTTTGGGATGGGCACATCTGGAGAACTTCCAGCATTGACATGGCAGCAGGATATTACGCCAAGTCATCTTCTATGATGTATGTGTGGGAGACTTTGGCTGAAGAAAAATTACGGTGTAATGGCCCTTTCGGGATATTTGGTATGACCTATGCCTTAGGCTGATGGATCTGTAAGGGACCATTTGGTGTCGAAATAAAATTATTGGACACTTTAGGTTGGGGCTCAACAATAGCCGTAGCAGGTTGCTTATCATATTGGCGTGACCGGGTCTGTAGCTTGACTTGGGCGGTATTGACCTTGTTATAGTTCATCATGATAATCTGGTAATCATGGTGACCAGAATGCTGAGGTGGAGGATCGGCCTTACCTTGTGGAGGTTAGGCAGCGAGGTATCCTTGCTGTGGAAAAGGATTAGTGACCACAAGGGTTGAGGTGGAGTAGTGGTCTAAGGAACCAACACCATGGGTTTTTGTCCTCTAGAAGTTTCTTTCGCATCCCACATTTGACGCATCTGGGATAAAAGGGGGAAATCATGTGTATAATGGCCATATACACCACAACATACACAAGTCTTATTCATATGAATAGCCTTTTTCCGCTTGGACTTATTGCCCTTGTGTTGGGTCATGGTATTTGGCTAGTTCCCCTGGGGTGCATTCAGTTGAGTACCTTGGCGACCTTGGGTACCCTATACTTTTTGGTTATGGTTGCCTTTCCCCTTATTATTTTTCTTCTAATTGGGGGGGTTGGTCGCGCTCTGTTGAGCATACACTTGACCTTGAGGAGGAGGTGGCTATTGTGGCAGAGGTTGAGGAGGAATTGGAGATTGAGGTGCTGATGCCTGAGGGGCAGGAGTGATTGGAGGTGCATAAGGATAATAACGATATCGGGAAAATTATGGTAAATAGGTCGAGAAACATTTGGCCCTAGCATCTTTTGATGTGGTTGGGAAAATGCATAAGATGAGCTTTGACTGGGATACCAGTTGCCTAGAGGAGGGGGATAGGTGTTGGAGGAACTAATCCCCCCCTTAGGGTGACAATAACTCTTCTAAGGAGGATAATTTGGCGATGGGTGTGAAATGGATCCAACAATACCATTGGCAGCATGAGATGCCCCCAGTGCAGTGGCACCACCAGGTCTAAGGAGGTCTGGTAAAACGTTATAAACAGAACCTGACTGGGCATAAATCAAGTCATATTTTAAGGATATCCGGAGAGCTTCATCCTTGGTTTGAGTAAATTGAGATGTGACATCTTTACCTATGGGGGCTAAGAGCGTTCTAAGAAACCAATCCATATATATAAATTCATCGAATGTAGGAGCTCTACACATGCTCCTTCTTTTGCACCATTCTTGTACATGGTCAGAAAGGTGGGTGACAGAAGTTTGACAGAATGCAGTAAATAATTCGGTATCAGTATCGTAACAGAGGGGTAACTAAAAATATGACAGAAACACTTTAGAAAGAGTCTCAAAGGTGGAATGAAAGGCAGAAGTTTGGTCTATATACCACTTCACAACATCACCAATGAGCGTGCATTTGAATAACCAAAGACGTATGGAGTCATCGGTGATAGATTTTGATGAACACCACATGTGAAAGGAGCGAACGTGATTGGTGGGGTCTTCTCCAGGATTTCCCTCAAACTTAGGGATGTCAGAAGGAAGTTTGGTTGGCATAGCTGGCCAACCAACATCATGCAGAATGGGATCATTGATTAATTGGTTAAAATCTAGGAGACTTAGACCAGCCATAAAGGGGAGAAATGGGGTGGCAGTAACCGCAGTTGTAGTGGTTCTTCTAGTGGTATTGCCAAAGTTTGGACCTAGGTTACCACCTTGGCTTCCTGCACCTATGTTGGTGCCTGACATGGTGGTGATACAAGGCTGAGAAGATACAGAATTAGAGGAGAAACTTGATGAATCAATAGAATGACAGTCGGAAGCAGCACTCGATGGAGGACTAGGAGGATTAACTCGAACCCGACGGGGCCGAGTAATATGTCCTAATGGAAACTGATGATGAAGACCTCAGATTATCCGCAAAAAACACCTAAGGGTTGTAATGATGTCAAGACATATATGAAACTGAAGGATAAATAATGATAGAGACAAAAGAGTAACAAACAGCAAGAAAACACCTAGTGAAGTGGTGCCAAGTGTAAACTAACTATTCTTTGAGCTAATTTACTGCAAGCAAGCATGTCTTATCAAAATAAAAATGACCTCTAGCCTAAATTTTATTTAAATCCTTGAACAAGCCTACAATCTATTGTTTTAAATGACCTTCCAAAGAACTTCGTGCTCACAAGATCTCATCCCTACAATGCACAACCGCCTAGAGAAAGATAGGGTAGAGAACCAACTTCTTCCCACAGCCAATCCTGTAAGGAGTTTTCCTAAGATAATCCACTTAGGTTACCTTCATCCCATGGGTGTGGTTGAGTATTGAGATTCTTGCTAAATCAGACAACGCACAGAATTGCCTACCACAGGTTAGGTAGCCCCGGGGAGAACCGCTCGCACGATGTCCTAGCCAAACCCCCTCTGAAACGCGTTTCTGACGCACTCTAACTTTGACCACGGGATAGTGAAGGATTTTAAGCTCCCTATTAACTCAACTTTCTATGTATCAATGTATGCGATTGATGGGTGTTATTGGAAGCCTATCCCACCGATCCTACACCTAACTACAAAGATTGTTTTGGCCCTAGTGCCTAATTGGGCTTAATCTATGTGAGTTAGTTTTATTAAGTGGTGTGTTTAAGTATTGGCTTGGCAGCTTGATACAAGCTCTCGTTCGATTTAGGTGTGAATGTGTGAAAATAAGTGTGTATTGTGGATAAGTTAATTAAGCATGTTTTATGATGACTCCAAAATACCGCTGAAACAAAAGGCTGAAAACTGTAAATAAAACTGAAATAATTGCGATAAAATAAACAGTAAATCAAGCATAAACACCACCCAAACAAAGATTTCAAACAACAAGACTAGGAGAGGAAAACAAGAAACTCAAAACACATTGAAAAGGTCACCAGATCTAATGTCTATGGGACTGGGATCTAATATACTATACTACTGAAAATGGTGCAGAAAATAGCAAAAAAACAAAGGGAAAAAATGCTGCAAAAGATAGGATAAAAGATTTACAACCTAGGGAAAACAATGGGACCCTAAGGTTGAAGGCAAAACAAAACTCAAGAAGTAGTTTTCGATGATAAAACAACCCATCTTAAAGGTCTGCAAAAAGAATGGATCGGACCCTGAAACAATGGCAGAAAGTACTGAAAATATCAGACTACCTACTTAGTTGAACTTTTCCTAAAAGGGTGGAAATGTACTGAAAGCATATGGGTATTATTTCTACTTCAAAGAGACAAAATGAGCATATCCATGTCTAAGACAGGTGGAAATAGTGGTCAAACAACCAAACATAGTGCTCTCGGAAAACCCTAAATCTTTCAGAAAAAATTTCCCGAAAAATTATGAATCGCATTTTATGACCTGAAACTAGAGGATAGCATAGCTTTTGAGACAGAAAGTGCGATCTGGAAAGGAAATCACAGTTTTTTGGCTAAAAAGTGTGATTTTCCTTACACAATTTTCAGGTGGCAGGTCTCAGACAGATATGTTGTCTCCTATTCGGCTGGTACCTGTGAACTGCAGAAAACACTAGAAAATTATCAGAACTTGGAATTTTAACTAAATAAGAGAATAAAAGTTGGAAATGGACATCAAGAGATTGAAAAAAATAGAATAAAATCCTTTATTACTGAAGTTTTCGGTCACCCAGGAATCTGAATTACACCAATGGAGTCGCCATTTGTTAGCATAAAATATTTTGTAAGGTGTACCAAAATGATTTACTTAGGACATGAGTGATTGTTGGCCCTAAAAAAAGATATGGTCATTTAATTCTTCATATCTACAATAGAAAGTGGGAAGAAGCCTGCAAAATAATATATCTATGTAGCAGAAGGTGTTAAATAGAAAAAAAGGTTAACTAGTGTAAAACCCCAATCATGGATAAAGCAAATTAAACGAATGATTGTTTTATTAAAATGTTACACCTGGTGAAGGCAACTTGTAGACAGGTTACAGGTCCCCCTCAAATGGGATGGGTCCTTTGGTTGTCCTCTAGGCTTCAATTTTATGGATCTCTCTCTCTTATGTATGAAACCCAAAAGTATGTGTTGAACTTGGATGGGAGCTCAATGGAAAAAATAAATTAATAATGAGGATGAAAAATGATCATGGTGAGGAATGGATGGAAAACCCTCTTATTTATTCAAAATATTGGGTTATTCTCGAAAATGGAAATAATAAAATATTATTAACCACAATCTAGAACTTAACCACATGGAATATTTTATTATATTTTTTGGAGGGAAAAGATATTTAAATTGGTTACATATCTTTATTTAGAAATAATAAATAAATTATTTATTTATAATTTCAAAGATGTGGTTAAGGAATAATAAGCAAATAATGATTTGTTTAATCATTCATGGGTGATTTATTCAAATTTGACAAAGAATATTAACTAAATAATTATTTAATTAATTATTCTAGAGAAAAATCAAATAAATAATTATTATTTTAATTATTTCTGATCATTGGGTCAAATATGGTAAGGAATATTAACTAAATAATGATTTGATTATATTATTTGTAGAGGAAAATTAAATAAATAATAATTTATTTAATTATTCCTTGTTAAATTTGGAAACTAGGGCCAAAATCCACTTTTCACTTCTCATATGATGGATATGATATTTTTGTTGGATCCCTCTTTCGGAGAGGTGCAATATTGATCTAAATATCATCTTGTTTGGATGAGAAAAAGTTGGATTTTGAATTTATTTTCCACACATGTGCAATTTGTCAAGGTCGGCTAGAATTGTAATGTAGGCACACAAGCCCCAAAAGATGCAGCACACACCCTTATTGATGGATATAAAAAGAAGAGACTCTAACCTCATTTGGACATCAACTCATCTCATGCGTTCTCTCTCCATCAGATTCGTTCGTACCGCCTTAGGAGACATTCTCTCTACTTCGCACGTGTGAAAGGGTTTTTGAATTTTTCGAGTTATTCAAGGGTTTTTTTTTGCAGCCTTGACTTTGGGTCAACCTTGTCTTTTTTACTTCGATTTTTAGGTCAGATTCCGAGTTTGGGAGACTGCAGCTGAAGGCACAGAAATCAAGGAATTTCGAGCTTATTTTATTGTTGCATTGACCACATCATTGACCATAACATTGACCAGGATTTACTGAAGGATTGCAAACTGTTTTGGTCTGACTTTGATTGTTTCAATAGGCCGATTTTGGCTAGCTTTGATCGAGTTCCAATGGGAGAAATTTTGGTGGTTTGAAAACGTTGACTTTGCTGGCTAGAGCATCCTGTTGATTGCTAAAAATTGTACTTTCTCTCTCTGCTGAATTTGAAGAATAATATGAAGATTTGATCAAAGGGTTTTCCCCGCATTGGGGTTTTCCCCTGGAATCCACCAAAGTATTGTTTTCTCTTGTCTTGGCTTGTCTTTTGATTTTTTATTTATGTTCTATCAACATTTTCTGTCAATGTTAATGTGATTTATAAACAACGAATTTAATTGGGATAATAAGAAAGATGGAATTAAATTGCTCTAAGCATAGAACATACCATCATTAACTAAAATTAACATGGTATCAGAGCTGAGGGGAAGACAAAGCCCAAGAAAGAGTGAGAAGAGCAATCACTGAAAGTTGAATAGACAAGCTCAAAGGTCAATGGCTTCCTCATCATACTTCATGTTAGGTCCCTATATTACTAGTATAGTCCCTTATTGTTGTTAGTTTAACCCCCTTATTGTTATTGTTGTACCCTGTAACCCCCATATTGTTATTATTGTTCCCTTACTTTACTATTGTTAGGTCGGCTAGGATTACATTATGGCCCCGTGGACTCCTATATATAGAAAGGAGGTTTTGTCATTTGTATCATCCAAGAATTATTTATTTATGTAATGTATTGGAGGTTTCCCCCTCAAAGTGGCTGATTTCTAAGGCGTTTATCTCTCTTTTCTTCTATTTTTGGAGCCGGTCTCACAACATTTGGTATGAGAGCTTTGGATTCTAGGGTTTCGCTGCTCCAAACATATCATCATGGCATTTTCGCTATATTGCTTTTTCTACGAAGGATCAAAAGCTAAAAATTTTAAAGCACAAAGCCGAAATCCTGAGGAACATCCTCACAAACTTTCAGAGCTTGGTTCACAATATTTTTGGAGATATGATCTGTGGACGTTAGGGCATTTTGCAGGCTCCTGAATTTAACCTAAACAGGTCATCGTGGCATTTTCGCTATAAATATTTTTCTACGAGGTTTCAGAAGCTGATATGTTCATAGAAAAAATTCGAAATCCCGAGGAAAGTATTGGAAAAATTTCATATATTTATTCACATTATTTTGGGAGATAAGATTTGTGGAATTTAAGGCTTTTTCAGGATCTCGAATTTCATCTCAAAGAGGTGATTGTGGGAAAATCTTCATAACTCTCTCTGTGAGCATCGGATTGGAATTTTATAAAGAGTGGCCACAAACACATGGACTGTAGTTTCCTGTTTATAAATTTCAGAGCCGAAGGAGCAAACAATGACCTGTGGCAAGTCGTACAAGTTTGCTCTACTGAAATAGTCCATAATTAGGTCATTGTGGGAGATTGGACATAACTTTGTCTTGAAGAATCCAAATCAGGTCAGAACTATGGCATTCGAAAGAGGATTCAGAGGGCTACCTCAAGGCCAAATTTCAGATATTGAAGATCTAAAATCACAGAGATAATTCAGTTTCAATATCGACCTTCTCAAAATCAAGAAAAATGTGTGTATTTTTTTTCTTTCCGAATTGCATAAGTCTTGTGTAAAAAATCAGTTTGAAGTGATTCCAAGGGCCTATTGAGCATATATTTCAGTATTGGGTTCTAAAATTCCTCTTAAAAATAATTCAACACCCATTAAGCCCTTTGAATACTCTACTATGACTCATGAAGATGAAGAATTGCAACATGATCTATCAAAATTACAAGAGAAAGTGCACCAAATTTCGCTCTCGCAAAGAGCAACAAAAAATGAAATGGAAGTTTTGAATAAAGGCATGGAAGTGAAGATGGATGGTTTAAAGAATAATATGGATGGTTTGAAGAAAGGCATGGAAGCTAAGATGGAGGACATGGAAGAAAAAATGAAAGACAACATGGAAAACATGAAGAATGATCTAATAGTAGACATGGAAGGTTTGACAAAGTTGATACAAGAATTGATTCCTAATGGCGAAACAATAGTAGAAGAAACTCATGATGAGAACAAAATAGATGTTAATCGTGATTTCATAAACTCTAATGTTGGATGGAAGAACCACCATATTCCAAAGATGGATATGAGGAATCTTGATGGGACGGATCTCATAACATGGATACTACAGATGGAGCAATATTTTGATCTCAATAATGTGAAAAACACACATTTGGTACACATTGCAACTTTACATTTAGAACAAAATACATTTGTATGGTATCGATGGCTATGCTCCCGTAAAAAAAAATTCACTTGGTCAATTTTTACGGAGGAAATCATAGCACATTATGAGGATACAAAGAGCAACACCTTCTTTAGCCAATTGATAAATCTCAAACAAAAGGGGTCAGTGGTGGAGCACATTGAGGACTTCCAAAAATTGAATATAAAGGTAACTAATATTCCAGAGGAACACATGATTGATTTCTTCATAGGGACTTTAAAGGATAACATCCAACATGAAGTTCGCGTTTGGGAACCTGATTCATTGGAGAAGGCATTCAGGTTGGCAATAGAAATTGAATGTAAAATTATGGTGACAAGGAAGCCTACCACTCACATCTATAAAGATGGAAGTGTTTCTACTCCTACACTTCCACAACCTACAAGGTTGACACCAAAACAATTGGAAGAAAAAAGAGCAAAAGAGCTTTGCTATAGTTGTGATAGCAAATACACTAAAGTTCATAAGTGTACTAAGAAGAAATTATTTTACATAGATTGTGAAGAGGAAGGAGAAAATGAACAAGAAACTTCAAAAGAAGAGGATATACACCAGGAAGCAACCCTAGAAGAAGAAGAAATGAGTCCAACCATATCATGTAATGCATTGGAAGGAATTACCACTCCTCAAGCTCTTAATATAGAAGGACATATCAAGAAGAAAAAGGTAATAGTGTTTATTGATTCGGGTAGTACCCATAATTTTATTCATTGTAAGGTAGCCAAGGAATTGAATTTTTTCCTATACCCAACACCAAAATGTCAAGTGATGGTTGCAAATGGAGGAACTATAAATTTCTCAGGAAAATTCCATAATATCAAGCTAGCCATGGGGGAATATGTATTGAATAGTTCAATGCTTTCCATCCCAATGGGAGGTGTTGATGTTGTACTAGGAGTACAATGGTTACAATATTTGGGGACGGTAGCTTTTAATTTTCAAGAACTTTTCTTGAATTTTTTTCAGAAGGAAAGGAAATTGAATTATGGGGTATTGCATGGAAGCCAGGAAAGATAATAAGCTCTAATGTCATGACAAAGATTCTAAAGAAAGAACAACGAGGCGTAATTGCACAATTATGCTCACTTGAAGTTCCAACATCAAAATCATCTATTTCTCTAGATCTCCAAAAAGTCTTGGACAATAATTCAAAGGTGTTTGATACTCCCAAAGGACTCCCACCTATTCGTGATCATGATCATTCTATTCATTTGATTCCAGGAAGTGTTCCTTCAAACATCAGGCCTTACAGATATCCTTATGTTCAAAAGAGAAAAATTAAACGTATGATTGCATAAATGTTAGAGGCTGGTATAATTCAACCTAGTCAAATTTATTTCTCTGCCCCAGTAGTGTTGGTGCACAATAAATATGGACCATGGCGCATGTGTCCGGATTATAGGGAGCTCAATAAGCTCACTATTAAAGATAAATTTCCCATTCCCGTGATTGATGAATTTTTGGATAAATTATATGGAGCAATTTATTTTACCAAGTTGGATCTTCGTTTAGGATATCATCAAATTAGAATGAAGACTAAAGATATTCCAAAAATAGCCTTTCGAACTCACGAGGGTCAATATGAATTTTTGGTCATGCCTTTTGGCCTTACCAATGCACCTTCTACATTTCAAGGGTTGATGAATTCCATTTTCAAACCCTTCCTTAGAAAATTTGTGCTAGTATTTTTTGATGGTATACTAATCTACAACATGTCTTGGAAGGATCATGTTCAACATGTTTACAGGGTGCTCAAACTATTGGAGGAGAAACAATTATATGCAAAATCATCCAAATGTTTCTTTGGAGTACAAGAGGTGGAATATCTGGGTCATATTACATCTCACGAGGGTGTTAAGGTAGACCCTAACAAAATTAAAGCCATTAAGGAATGGAAAGTCCCCACAACCATAAAGCAGTTACGCGGATTTCTTGAGTTAACAGGGTATTATCGCAAGTTTGTTAATAATTATGGGAGAACAGCAACACCTCTAACAACATTATTGAAGAAAGATGCATTTTCATGGACTCCTGAAGCAACTAAGGCCTTTGAACATCTTAAAGAGGAAATGTGCCTAGTGTTGGGTCATAAAAAGGTATCTTTCAAACACCTAATTAGCCTACATTAATCATCAATCCGGGAGCGAATTTTATTTCAAGAGTGTACTCTATCTGAGGCTGCAATTAACTAAGAGTAATGCTATGAAGATGTAGTACAGAATTCTAAATACAAGAGTAAACATATGCTTGTAAAGAAATCTAATTAAAGTAACATAAATGGAAATGCTCTGAAATCTTAACTACATCAATATGCAAACCATCGATCAGGGATATAGTAGCAGTAACTCCTTCCCTTAGAAATCGATGCAATCTGAAATCACACTGAGGCAAGATAGCCAATCTGGGAACTTGGAAGCAGTAACCGGTGTCCTCTACAGTTGGTGGTCTTGTTCTTAAAGCAATAAAATCAAACTCAAACTACTTGCTAATGAAAATAACTGAAAGGAACTTCAAAGGCTAGAAAGGAACAGAAACTCGTAATTCCTATGCACACACAACAACTGTAAATAATATATCTGCTAATCTAAAGCTATGAATCAGAAATGAACAATAAACAAAAATGGAACAACAACATGAATTGAACAACAATTATAATCCTAACACAATCAAGCAACTGATTTCAAAACTCCAATCCTGTCGACAGCCAATACTACAAAACAATCAATTATAACGGATCATGAATCTATAGAACAACAACTAGAATTGATTATAGAACAACAAAGCTTTATAAAGATAGCAAAGTAAATAAAACAGCGAATACACTTCTTGCAAATGATAAAACAACAGTGCAGTTCGTTAATGCTTCACAATGAATCTGTATTCAATCCAACAACAATCAATCAAACTCTATAATCATAATAAACTCAAACATGACTTCGCACAACAATAAGAAAAGATTAGAAATACAAACAGTAGGGTAATTCCACCAGAGCTGGGCCATTAGCACCAGTGAAACAATGTTGGGCTACTTCAGAACTTGTGAAATGAAATGAAATGCGTCTTTGATATTAAATGAGCATAAAGTATTACAAAAACCGCTCTCTAAATCTGAGAGTCAATAAAACACGATATTACAAAGGAAATGTTTTCAATACAAGAATTTCCGACCTCTTCAATCACTGAAGGTGTTGCCTTATATAACGGACCCTGACGGACAAGACGAGTAATAAGAGGAGACTTGAACAACAATCCCTCAGGATCGAAGGATCCTGAGGGATTCGCTTCCCTTCATTTAGTTATCATATGGTTTACTTTGACCGAAGCCGAGCTGTCCCCTGCCTTTTCTTGGCAACGCGTTTGGATTTCCTTGTCTTTGGCAGGATTTGGTCTAACGCTGGTGGAGCAACAGTTGCATTCATCTTAGCCTCGCCTTTGGTACAACTGTTCACTTCGTCTAATTCCTGTTTTATCAAAAAAACAATATTTAGCCATCTTTTTTACAATAAACATAAACATTTTCAATTCTACCATAATTCTTATAATAAATTACCTTTCTAAGGTAAAAAGGATTATGTCTATAGTAAAATAATGATAAAATACACAGTGATTTCATACCTTTTTCACTACCCAACATACCCCCTGCTTAATCTTTTTCATGTCCTCATGAAAACTATAGTTCACATGGAGAGCAGTTAAAGAATAAGCCATATAAGGTTTGTCATCAAAAGGCCTAAAACCATGCAGTGCAGCTAATGCCTCAAAAACATGCTCTTTCTATCCTTCGGGGAGTTTGTAAATGGCTCTGTAGTCTGAAGCAGGATACCATGCAATGGGGCTTCAAAACCTACACGCTAGCCAGAATGGTCCTTCTTTTAAAATGAGATTACTATAGGAAACCGAGCGGTCTGCAGCTAGCCCAAAGTTTTTATAATTGAATGGTTCTCTATTTTGCACATTCTGATTAGAAATTCTCCATCGGACCTTAGCTGTTATGTAAGCCTAGTTTCTAATAGATAAGAAATAATCTGTGCCATTCAATATAATCAATTTATGGACAGGCCCCAATGCTTGGATAACGCCTTCCTTTGTCATAAAACTTTTTTGCCTAGCCCAAAATTGAAATGGGTCATGAGGTTCACTCCTAACCCACAAATCTAATTCATTTTCCTACCTTTGAAAATAATTATAGGCTTTAAGCCATTTTAACTGATTTACAGCAAAGGAAATGAACGCCTGGTGTTGGACATCTCCCACAAAAGGGCTAGGGTTTGACTCACAATAATTTTCAAGTATTAAATTATGCAAATGAAACTCACACAAAGGCGTTGTACCTTTATCCCATAGAGTTTGCAGCATGATACAAAGTCATCTATAGTTTTTAGCTCAATAGATTTACCTTCCCTAACTGCCTTAATCTTTAGCTGTAAATATCTTTCTAATAAAAATAAAGCATAGTTTTTGGCAGGGCATCTATAGGCTAAGACATCAGTGTACAATGAGCAGAGAGTGTCCATTCATTTGTAGGCTAATTTTAATTGATTCATTACCTTGTCAGCCTTTTCCTCTGATTTTCGACACTTTTTGTGAGCTTCAGCTTATACTTCATGGATATTCTTCATCTGCTACTGCAACTCCTGATATTTCTTCCTAGGGACAGTGTCTTCTTCCAACCTTTGCCTTTCCAGTCGAGCCTGTGCCAACTCCTCTTGGAGTCTGGCTAATGTATGGTCCCTAAAAGTATGCTAACTACTAGCTTGCAGATTTTCACTTGAAGCGGGTCCCTCTGGAACAGCTTGTGTTGGAACAACTATTTGTTGTTCCGTATCTCCATAATTAGGCTCAGGCATGGCTTCTGCAACTTGGGGGTTCATCTTAGTGGCCACTCTTCTCTTTTTCGAAGTTCGCTTGGTAGCTATGCTTCTTCTCTCGGGGGCTCGCTTAGGCATTTGTTTCATTCTAAGAACCCTAATGGTTTGCCTGAGCTGTTCCATGAGTCTATGAAGATTCATTCGTTCCCTCCGAAGCTTTTCAATCTCAGTTACTTTCTTCCTCTTTCTCAATGGAACGGTTGTTCCTTTTTCTGAACCTATTTTCTCAACAGGGCTTTGGTCCATATCAGCCGTGCCTTCAGTTGGGTTCTCTTGTTGGTCTTCTGCTTGGGGTTCTTCCTCAATATTCATATGCCCTTGGCTAGATTCTTCGGGAATTACACCCTCAGTTGACTCTGCCATCCCCTGAGAAATTTCAGGTTGGGATATTGCTTCGATGTTCTCCTTTTCTTGTTCATGCCTTTCAGGGGAAGCAACCCTAGCTGACTCTACTACTTCGTCAGGGTTTGTTGTTTCATTCAGCATTTCTTCAGTTGTTTCTTTGTTAACGGCAGATTGCTCCTGCAACTGATTGATATCAACGTTAAGGTCCAAAGGGCTATGAGGCTGCACATATTCACTCATACTGGCCAGAATTTGGGCCAATTGGTCCTCCCTTAAGGGGCTTCGTGGTGAACTTACAGTAGTATTTTCGGGAGGCTTTGTTCCTTCTCTTTTGCTGCTATGATTATATTCGTCCTCCTCACAGGTATGATAGCGTCCTTCTTCCTCATTCGAATATCGAATTTCTCCCTCCATTTCCTCTTCTTCATTATTTTCTTCTTCTGCACTAGTTTGTTTCTCACCACTGGTGTGGTGACTCATTTCTTCTTCATCCGAGTAGTGAATTTCTCCCTCCATTTCCTCTTCTTCATCAGTATGAGGACTTCGTCCCTCCAATTGTGGAGGTTTTTCATCCTCTGAGCTATGCAATTCCAGGGGCTGGCTACTGTTGCCCAGAAATCCTTCTATCATTCCCATACTTCGTTTTGAACAGAGGGATTGTCTGTGAATTGATGGCTCAGCTATTGAGCTAGCCATTCTCTTCCGTTTCGGGGTAGGTAAGGCTAACCCTCCATCAATGGAGAATATCAACTCTTCCTAGCTGGTCTGTTGCTGGGAAATGCTACGACTAACTATTAATCGGATTAGGCAATGGTGGCTGACCACCATGTCTGCATGCTGAGATTTTCTTATACTACGGGCGATATCATGCAGTAAGGAATTTAAAAATGCAGGAAAATTTACAGTGCGTTTCTGTTTTAATACAACCAGTAACTTAAGGTGGCGAGGTCTTACCACGTCTTTCCTTCCATCGCAAGTTATATAGGCCTGCACTATCTTGGCCAATTCTGTCCATGGTTCTCCCAATGATGCTGGCTAAACTCCTTTGCCTTTGACAACCAATGTCTATCCGTCATCCTGAAAAATCTTCATGGCCTCTCGAATCCTAATCTTCTTCTGAGTCCATATAGTTCCTTGCACTGGTATACCAGACACCTCCACAATTATTTCATCGGATACAGCTATCTGTCTCCCTCTAACCATGGAGTATCCTTCCTGCAAGTTCTATAAAAATTCGGTGGCCACTACTTCATGGGGTTGTTGCATCCTCGTGAAATATGTAATCCATCCCAATCTTTCCAAAATCTCTCGTGTAGCATAAAAAATGACTAGCACCTGCGGCTCACTGTGAATTGGTCTTCCTCCCATTGTCTCTGCACACTGTTAGTTCTTCCCAAACACATAGTGATCGCAATGGAACAACACAGCACGGTGAATTGGAAGAATATCGTTAAATTTTTGTTATTCCCTAAAATGCAGGGATTTGGTTCGCATACAGGTAAAGAAATATCGGGATTTGATCTGCATGCAGAAATCCACGCCCCCCCTGAAGGATGATAGGTCGTCCTCGACCGTCGATTGAGAGAGGCAAGTGTGGCACAACAGTAGTACAGCAGGTAAAAGTAGCCATAATTATGATACATTCAATCAAATTATAGCAATTACTGAAATCAATGCAAGTGATAAATCGTAAATAGATATAAAATCATTTTGTAATGATTCAAATATAAGGAGAAGGGACAGCTTAAGATAAACATAAGTACAGATGCGTTTATTACCAACTTCAAATTAATATGATCGATTTATAATGATTTTCATGTATAATAGGTTCAAAATCAAAGGTTATGGATTCATAATTTCATTTGATATTAAATAGAGATATAGGAAAAATGGTTTAATATGACTATTGATGTGTATAAATGTGACTCCAATACCATCAGCAGAGCTCTGTTGCCCACAGGTGTCCATAACCTTGACAGAGTTGCTTTCTTACCCTTGGAACCATTATCCTTTATTTATGTTGAGGAAGTGCTTGTTGAATGTCATAACGGAGGCCATTGTGCTGGCTTGGTGACCAGATAAATCACAATGCCATTCACTAGGAAGAAGTGAAAAGTGGGCAAGCCGGCTCGTAATGAGACCTCCTGTTCCAAGGACTTCTTAATTTTTTTCAATCGTCCATTGGACCATATCCCTAGTTTAGTGGCCATGATGGGAATGCCACTTCACTTGCTTCCTTATGATCATGGTAGGCTGGCTCTTGATGAGACCCCCTATCCTCCATCTACCAAATCATAAAATTATTAGTGAAAAATATTTTTCTTTTTCCTATAGCACTTTCATAGTTATTGATAAAGGATGGCTCAGCACTCCTTAAGAGTAGGGATGGTGGAAGAAGTCTGAACACCTCAATAGAAAAGAATGTGCCCTTATCCCTAATCCATAAGTAAAATCAAATAAAGTTATACAATATGGGAAAGAACCAATAATGATAAGGATAATCAATCAGAATAATTCAGTGGTAGTAAAACAACAAAATCATGTTATTGATTATGTCCCTTTTTTCCTTTTTCTTATCATTACTAAACAAATTTCTTAGAAATGACAATTTCATTTAATTTGCTGACTACAGTAAGCTTTAATTTGTATGATTGTATATGTTTAATATGTTTTCCTTTAGAAGAGTCATCAGAAATTGTCAAAATGCTAATCTAAAACAAAGAAACAATCCACTCAAAAGGTGTTGTTCCTTTAAAAAGAACAGCAGAAACAATCTGTGAAACTGTTGTTCCTTTCGAAAGGAATAGCAAAAATGTGCGAAACTATTGTTCCTTTCACAAGGAACAACAGAAGTGTTGTTCCTTTAGAAAGGAATAAAAAAAAATCAGAACAACCGAAATAAACAGAGTTTTGAAAAGAAACAGAATTCCCTGAAATAAACAACAAAACTCGAAATAAACATAAATTTGAAAAAAATGAATTCGATAAAACAAACAATCCAAATGAATAAACAATTTCTATGTACAAAATTTAAAAAAAGATACGATTTAATAAATGGGTGTTGAGGAGGAGTTATCCCCTTCAGCCAGAATCTTCATGGTAGAGTCTTCTCGTAATTGTTGGTAAAAGGATTCTCGGTTAAGCGGTTTATGATACAATCGCACTCGATGACCGTTTACCTTAAGGGAATGTCCAGATCCATCAATGGTGGCTAATTTAATAGTGCCATTTTCATGCACTTTTTGTATTTCATAGGGTCCAAGCCATCCTGTCTGGAGCTTCCCTGGGAAATCCTGAAACCTAGAATCATATAGGAGTGCCTAGTCTCCTTCGTGGAAGATCTTTTCTTTGATAAGGGCGTCATGCCATTTTGCTCTCTGTTGTTGAATTAACACTGCGTGCTGAAGAGCAAAGAGCCTAATTTCATCTAACTCATTAATTTGCTGCAGTCTTTTGGCTTAGGCTTCATTTAAATCTAGACCCACCATTTGAGATGTTCTTAATGTCTAAATTTCAAATTCTATTGGAAAGATGGGTTCTTTTCCAAATACCAATTGATATGGTGAATACCCTGTAGTGGGTCTCCACGTTGTTTGATATGCCCACAATGCTTCTGGAAATCTGTAGGCCCAATCACGTCTGTGTGAGGCAATGGTTTTTGTTAATATATATTCAATCACTTTGTTCGTGCTCTCTACTTGGCCATTGGTCTATGGGTGGTATGGGGTTGTAATCTTGTGCTGAATGTGGTAGTTTTGTAGTGTTTCAACTAATTTATTACCTACAAAATGTGGTCCTCCATCTGTGATTATGTCCCTTGGGAGGCCATATCGCACAAATATTTGGAAAAGAAACTGTATTACAAAGTCCTCTGTAGCTTTTGAAAGAGCCTCTGCTTCAACATACTCGGTTGCAACTAGGATGTATGTTTTTTGGTTTGATGGGGGGCTAATAGAACCAACAAAGTCAAGGGCCCAGTATTCAAATGGTTCAATTACTAGTTGAGGGTTCAAAGGCATTTCATCAGACTGCCCAGGGCGACCTGCCCTTTGGCAGCTATCACAGGCCTACACAATTTTTTTGGCATCTTTAAAGATGGTAGGCCAATAATAGCCTGTTCGTAAAACCTTATGGGCAGTTCTACGATCTACAAAATTCCCGCCACACTGCTCACCATGGCATGCTTTCAAAATATCAAATACCTCATCCTCCCGAACGCATCTTCTTATTTGCATATCTGCCCCTGTATGAAATAGGTAGCCCCCAACCCAAGAAAATCGGGTACTACGTTGTATTATCTGCTTTCGTTCATTAAGGGATAGATGTTTAGGTAATTTACCTATTGCCAAATAATTTGCTATATCATCATACCATGGGGTTCTGATAGTAACAGCGAACAAATGTTCATCTGGGAAGTGGTCTTCAACTGCTTCTGTGTCTGTTGGCTTTGGCATCCTTGACAGAAAATCAGCTACACGGTTCTCTTTTCCAGGTCGATCTTTTATTGTAATTTCAAATTCCTGCAATAAAATCAACCATATTGTCACTCTTCCATTTGTAACAGGTTTATTTGCTAAGAATTTAATGGCGGAGTGATCAGTATATAGTACTACAGGATACCCTGTTATATAATGTCTAAACTTATTTACAGCATGTACTACAGATAAAAATTCCTTCTCAGTCACAGTATAGTTTAATTCAGCATGGGATAGATTTTTGCTAATATAATAGATTGCATATGGCTTCTTTTCTTCCTCCTGCCCAAGTATTGCTCCAATTGCTGTGTCTGAGGCATCAGATGAAATTTGGAATGGCAAATTCCAATTTGGGCCCCTCAGCACTGGGGTTGTTGAAACAAGCTTTTTCATATCATTGAAGGCATTGTCACATTTATCTGCCCAAATAAAATCAACATTTCCAGTTAGTGCATATAAAGGTGCAACTATTCGATAATAATGTTCTATTAATCATCTATAGTAACCAGAAAATCCAAGAAAGCTACGTACCTCTGTCTGTGTGGTGGGTGTGGGTATTAACAAAATTATTTGAATTTTAGTTGGGTCCACCTGAATTCCAGCTGTTGAAATATAATGCCCTAATATAACTCCTTCGGTCATCATCATATGACACTTTTCATGGCTTAAACAAAGCCTAGTGTCAATACATCTTTGCAACACCTTTTCTAAATTTTCTAATGCTGGCTCAAAATCATCTCCATAAGGTGTGAAGTCATCCATATATACTTCGAGCCCTTCATTTATTAAGTCTGCAAAGATACTGAGAATGGCCCTTTGGAATGTAGAAGGGGCATTGCATAGGCTAAAAGGTAAGAATCGGTAGGCAAATTTCCCCCATGGACAGGAAAAAGTAGTTTTGTCTTGGTCTTCAGGGGCAATCTGGATTTGATTGTACCCACTGAAGCCATCGAGGAAGGAAAAGAATTTCTTTCCTGCTAATGTGTCTAATACCTGGTCAATGAAAGGAAGGGGAAAGTGGTCTTTCTGGGTTGCCTCGTTAAGTTCACTGTAATCTACACATATTCTCCACTTTCCGTTCTTCTTTGGTACCACTAATAATGGGGAGACCCACTTGCTATCAAATATTAGATAGATGAAATTAACATCCAATATCTTCTGTAATTCAGCTTTCACAATATCTTTAAGGTGAGGGTTTAGTCTTCTTTGGGGTTGACGAATGGGTCTCACATATTTTTCAATATAGATGTGGTGTGTACACAATTGGGGGTCAATTCCTTTCATGTCTGGGTAATCCCATGCAAAGGTTGCTTTGTATTTCCGCAATAGTTGGACCAACTTTTCTTCTTGTTCCAGTCATATTTTTGTTAATGTTTAGAGTTTTTCCCGGCTCAATTTCTACAATCTTGCTATTTTACACAGAAGTAGTGGGTATTACTTGATCAGAAATGTATTTCAAAGGATCTTCTTCTTCCTTATTATCAAATGCTGCCTTGATCATGTGACATTGTAGATGGGATCTGATTTGTGGTTTATTAATAAAACTATTGATGATATCATCCTCTGTTTGATATTTAAAATCAAGAGCATTTTCTATAGTTAGAGGTGATCTCATATTTTCCATAAGATATGATACAGGTTGTTTTCTTGTTTTGATTATTGATAGGCTTGGCTGGGCTGGGGGATATAAAGCTAAATTCTTGACATAGTTTCCCCTTGTTATTGTCATGTTGCCTTGTCGGCATCCAATATAAGCATCGGCAGTTGCCAACCAAGGTCTACCTAAGATTAACGGGTGTCCTTCTAGCCGATTCTTTGGATTGATAACCAGGAAGTCAGTAGGGTATTCCCAGGAATCTACATATACCATTACATCTTGTAGTGTACCTTCTGGTTTGACTACCGATCGGCCAGCCAATTCCAATAAGGTTGTTGTTGGTTCTAGTGATGTAATGCCAAGTTTTTGACAGGTGGTGGTTGTTAGGATATTGATTGCTGCTCCCAAATCAACTAAGGCATTTGGAAACAATTGCCCATGGATTTGCACTGTCACTATAGGATTTCCTGGGTCTTCATATTTTACGGGTGTTTCCATTCCTGATAATAAGTCAGATAAAGTACCGACTATTTGGACAGTTGGATTGGTGGTTGTTCTCCTCTTTGGCTTCTTTATGCATAATTCCTTAATGGTTTTTGCATATATAGGAATGTCTTGGATGGGTTGGAGGAGAGGGATTTTTATACACAAATTTTTTAATTCTCCCAGAAGATCCAAATTAGGGTGTTCTAATGGGTGCGGTATGATTAATCGTTCTGGGAATGGTGGAGAGGAAGTTGTTACTTGTTGTTGTTGATTTTGTTGTTGAACCTCCTTCTCTTTCTGTAATGTTTGTTCTACAGGTAACAAATCTTCAATATGAACATTATTGTTTCTCTCTGTTTCTACTATGCGCCCAGACCTTAATTGAAGGTCATTGCACTCCCTCAATTTAGTTTTTAATTATGGGGGTTCCATTATTTGGACAGACTGAACTGGCCTATTGTTTGGGTTTGGGTCGGGTTGGGCTGGGAGTTGTGGTCTTAAGTTGGTCTGGGGGTTTGTATAGGGAGCTGGCAGTGTAGGTTGAGAGAGAGGGATTGATCCAGCTGGCTGATTTGTAGGTCTTTTCCAGTTTGACTGTCAGGCCTGACTCTGCGAAGTAGAGGGGGACCATTGTGTAGGATAGTTAGTATTTTTCCAAAATGGTGGGCAGAAAGGAAAGTTAGGCCAATTATTTTGGTTTGTTTTATTTGGCCAAGATGTTGTAGGGAATGGATGTTGTGACCAATTGGGGAAAGGTGGTTGATTCTGCCACATTCCACTATATTGCTGAGCATTATATTGAGGAGGCTGAAAAGAAGAAAATGGATCAGTTGGCATACCTGATTGTCATGGCTGCCATTGTCGGTGTTGATTAAGCAAACATACCACTTCTGATTCTTCTTCTGCCTACTTATAAATTGCTTTTAGGCCAGGAAGTGAAGGACATCCTTTTGTAGGGTGATCTTTTGTGCAAATGGCGCAGACTTTGATCACACCCAACGGGCACTCTTTGTGGCTGTGTTTCTTCCTGCATCTGGGATAGAATATCGCCAAATTTTGCTCTGCTTCTGCTTGCTTTTGTTTGGCTTGCATAATGTCGAATTCCGTTGTTAGAGTCCCAAGTATATTTGTCTTAAAATCTTCTAGCAGATTTACAATCTCTGCACGAGTCACTCCTTCATTAGAGGTCTTATTTTCGCTTGTAATAATATCACCCTCTACTGATTTTAGCCTTGTGTTGCCCCTCGAACTCCTGATACACAAATCAATGATGTTAGGATAACTTTCCTGATATATATCACCTTTTCCCATAATATTCAATGTTTCAACCCATTTATCCTTCATTCCCCTAATTAATGTAGTTTTCAACACATTATTAGGTAAAGGTAAAGATGCATAAGGAGATCTCTGAAGATTGTATTGAAATTGTTCCACATATTCTTCCAAGGTCTCATTTGGATTCGTTGTCATTTAAAATATTTCATCTTTTAATTCCCAAGACCTGCAATAATCTTGATACTTCTTTAAAAATGTAGCTTTCATCTGATCCCAATCAGTTATGACACCCCCACCTAATCCCATAAACCATCGTAAGGTTGCCCCTTTTAATGTAGAAGGAAATAGTTTTAATTTTTGGGGATCGGTGGTATAATCATATCCCCTGCATAACACATCGAATTCAAAAAAAAATGCATCTGGATCTTCCGATGTTAGGCCATGAAATGTGGGAATATGTTGAAGGGGAATGGCCTTCATAGGTGCGTTGACTGTAGTATCTACTATAGGATATTGCAGCGTAGAGGTTTGTTGGGGTGTCTGCTGATTCTGATTTTGGTTCTGGGCCATTTGGTCAAAGATATGCCAATATCCTTCTGGGATCTCAAGGGAATTTTTGGGCTGACTAGGAAGAGCAGGAATGGCTTTGACAACACTTCCCTTATCTGGAATAATAAGTATTCCTTGTTGACCTACTGTTTGAGGTGTTTCAGGACCTTGGTTTTGAATGAGTTTAGCATCACTTCCCTTATCTGGACTGCTCACTGGTTGGGCTATTTCAATAGGGGATTTTGGGTCTCTTGTTTCTCCTGTTTCCCCTTTTCCTTCACGGAGATTACTAGAGTTCCCTTCTTGAGGGGAAATTATGCAGGGATTCTCAATTTCTTGGGAATCTTGCTCAATTCCCACTATTTGACTATGTATCTCAGCAAAGGCTTCAGATGGTGACTCTGTAGCCTGAAGGGAACTAGTAGGCTATCTAGAGATAGCTTTTCTAAATCCTACTGATGGTTGAGATTCAGTTCTTTTAAGGATTTCTTCAATAAAAGTTTTCTGCCCAAGGGTCACCAGTCCCTTAGGTTTTTCAATTTTAGGAGGAATTTTGTTTTGCTTAGTTGGTTTATTCATTCAAGAAAACAAGCCTTCATTCCTACCTAAAGAAAGAAGCTTACCTAATTCTGTTGTGAAGCGGGCTGCGAGCGTGTGTTTCTTGCCCAGTGCGCAGGTTCTTACCTTCCGTCTTTAATACCCAATTCTTCGCAAACAGAAGAAAATCAATTTTGCATCACTTCTTTGAAATAGCATACACTCTCCCTGGAAACGGCGGCAAAATGTTGGGTCATAAAAAGGTATCTTTCAAACACCTAATTAGCTTACATTAATCATCAATCCAAGAGCAACTTTTTATTTCAAGAGTGTACTCTGTCTGAGGCTGCAATTAACTAAGAGTAATGCTATGAAGATGTAGTACAGAATTCTAAATACAAGAATAAACGGATGCTTGTAAAGAAATATAATTACAGTAACATAAATGGAAATGCTCTGAAATCTTAACTACATCAATCTGCAAACCATCGATCAGGGATATAGTAGCAGTAACTCCTTCCCTTAGAAATCGATGCAATCTGAAATCACACTGAGGCAAGATAACCAATCTGGGAACTTGGAAGCAGTAACCAGTGTCCTCTACAGTTGGTGGTATTGTTCTTAAAGCAATAAAATCAAACTCAAACTACTTGCTAATGAAAATAACTGAAAGGAACTTCAAAGGCTAGAAAGGAACAACAACTCGTAATTCCTATGAACACATAACAACTGTAACCAATCTATCTGCTAATCTGAAGCTATAAATCAGAAATGAACAATAAACAGAAATGGAACAACAACATGAATTGAACAGCAATTATAATCTTAACGCAATCAAGCAACTGATTTCAATACTCCAATCCTGTCGACAGCCAATACTACAAAACAATCAATTATAACGGATCATGAATCAATAGAACAACAACTAGAATTGATTATAGAAAAACAAAGCTTTATAAAGATAGCAAGGTAAATAAACAGTGAATACAATTCTTGCAAATGATAAAACAACAGTGCAGTTCGTTAATGCTTCATAATGAATCCGTATTCAATCCAACAACAATCAATCAAACTATGTAATCGTAATAAACTCAAACACGACTTCGCACAACAGTAAGCAAAGATTAGAAATACAAACAGCAGGGTAATTCCACCAAAGTCGGGCCCTTAGCACCAATGAAACACTTCTGGGCTACTTCAGAACTTGTGAAATGAAATTAAACGCATCTTTGATATTAAACGAGCATAAAGTATTACAGAAACCGCTCTCTAAAGCTGAGAGTCAATAAAACACAATATTACAAAGGAAATGTTTTCAATACAAGAATTTTCGACCTCTTCAATCACTGAAGGCGTTGCCTTATATAACAGACCCTGACGGACAAGACGAGGAATAAGAGGAGACTTGAACATCGATCCCTCAGGATCGAAGGATCCTGAGGGATTTGCTTCCTTTCATTTAGTTATCATATGGTTTACTTTGACCGAAGCCGAGCTGTCCCCTGCCTTTTCTTGGCAATGCATTTGGATTTCCTTGTCTTTCACAGGATTTGGTCTAACGCTAGTAGAGCAACAGTTGCATTCATCTCAGCCTTGCCTTTGGTACAGCTCTTCACTTCGTCTAATTCCTGTTTTATCCAAAAAACAATCTTTAGTCATCTTTTTACAATAAACATAAACCTTTCCAATTCTACCATAATTCTTATAATAAATTACCTTCTAAGGTAAAAAGGAGTAGGTCTATAGTAAAAGAATGAGAAAATACACAATGATTTCATACCTTTTTCACTGCCCAACACCTAGCACCAGTCTTAGATATGCCAAACTTCACAAAACCTTTATTGTGGACTGTGATGCCTCAGGAAATGGAATTGGTATTGTTTTAATGCAAGAAGGAAGACCCGTTGCTTTTGAAAGTCGTTCAATCAAAGCAAAGTATTTACAAGATTCTATTTATGAGAAGGAAATGTTGGAAATACTACATGCACTAAAGAAATGGAGACCTCACCTAATGGGAAGGCACTTCAAGGTAAAAACTGATCATGATAGTCTCAAACACTTTTTGGAACAAAGACTATGTTCAGAAAAGCAGTAAAAATGGGTGACAAAGATGTTGGGTTATGACTTTGAAATCATCTACAAAAAAGGGAAGCTAAATGTTGTTGCGGATGCACTCTCAAGAAAGGATGAAGAGGTGGAAGCATTTCTTTGTGCCATTTCTATTATCCCAACCAGATTGGATAACCAAAGCAAGGGATGAATGGAAGAAGGACGAAGAAGTGTGGACACTCATTCAAAAGTTGCAGCAAGATCCTAGTACATCTAATACATTTAGTTGGAAAAATGATTCCTTATGGTACAAAGATCGCTTATATATTTGCAAGAATTCCCAACTAAAACAAAATATTATTTTCGAATTGCACACTTCTCCTTTAGGAGGACACTTGGGATTTTTAAAAACTTACCACAGGGTGAAGAAAGAATTTTTTGGGATGGCCTTAAATTTGATATTAAAAATTTTGTGGCAGAATTTTTGGTTTTCCAGCAAAATAAAGTTGAGATAATTAAGACCCCGGGTCTTCTACAACCTTTATCCATTCCAAGTCAACATTGGGAGAAGATTTCAATGGATTTTATCACAGGTTTACCTACGTCCGAAGAAAGGAGTGTCATCATGGTGGTAGTTGATAGACTTACCAAGTATGCACAATTTTGTGCATTATCTCATCCATTTAAAGCAAGTACAATTGCTACTGCATTTATGGAAGCAATTCAAAAGCTACATGGAAACCCGAAGATTATTGTAAGTGACAGAGATCCCATTTTTACAGGAAATTTTTGGACGAAATTATTTTCTTGTTTGGGTACTCAACTAGCTCATAGCTCATTATCATCCTCAATCTGATGGACAAACAGAGAGAGTGAATAAATGTTTGGAAGGATATCTTCGTTGTTTTGTATCTGGTAAGCAAGAACAATGGGTCAAGTGGTTAACTCTTGCTAAATGGTGGTATAACACTTCCTTCCATACTGCAGCAAAAACGACCCCATTTATGGCACTTTATGGATATCATCCACCGTCCATCACATCTTATTTAAGGGAAATTTCTAGGGTTAAAGTAGTGGAGGATCACATCAAGCATCAATAAGAAGTTCTCCAATTCTTAAAGTATAACCTAAATTTGGCACAAAATCGAATGAAAAAACAGGCATATCAACATCACAGTGAGAGAAGTTTTGATGTGGGAGACTGGGTATTTTTACGACTACAACCATACAAAAAAATGTCCCTCAAGCAAGCTAAGAAGGATAATAAATTATCGCCAAAGTACTATGGTCCTTACAAGGTTTTGCAAAATATTGGTACTATGGCATACAAATTGGAGCTTCCTACTTCTTCACAAGTGCATCCAGTTTTCCATGTTTCATGCTTAAAAAAGGTTATAGGGGACAAACTTCTAGTTCAAACAATATTGCCAAAACTTGATGAGGAAGGAAAAACCATATTGGAACCTGAAGCAGTCACAGAAACAAGAACTCGATAGCTACGAAATCGATCAATTTCAGAGTATCTCATCAAATGGAAGAACTTACCCACTGAAGATTCTACATGGGAGGATGATAATTTTATAGAAAAACACCCAGAGCTACTCAAGCATTGAGGAAAACACCTTTTTGAAGGAGAGGAGCATGTTTGGTCCCTAGATTACTAGTATAGTCCCTTATTGTTGTTAGTGTAACCCCCTTATTGTTATTTTTGTACCCCTGTAACCCCCATATTGTTATTATTGTGCCCTTGCATTATTATTGTTAAGTCGGCTAGGATTACATTATGGCCCCATGGACTCCTATATATAGAAAGGAGGTTTTTTCATTTGTATCATCCAATAATTATTCATTTATGTAATGTATTGGAGGTTTCCCCCTCGAAGTGGCTGATTTCTAAGGCATTGATCTCTCTTTTCTTCTATTTTTGGAGCTGGTTTCACAACACTTCAAATCTGACGAAAAGCTCAATGATAAGTCCGATTATCATGCTTGGAAAATTTCCTTGGATCTAACATTATAGGAATAAGATGTTATGGATTATGTGTAGGGAAAGATCACTGAGCCTCCATCAAATGCACCAGTTTCCACTAAAACAAATTACAAGAAAAGGGAAACCCAGGCGAAGAAGATCATCAGGGATTCTATTCATAAACCCTTGTTTGCTTATATCTCCAAGCTGGGCACATCTAAGGAGATGTATGATAATTTGGTTGGCATATTCATGGCTATTTATGTTAATCAAATTCTCTTTTTGAAGAAAAAATTGAAGAACATCAAGATGGACAAGAGAGATTCCATCTAATCCTATTTCATGAGGCTCACTAAAATCAAGAATGATCTCTTAGCTATTGGAGAGGTCATCACTGACCGAGAGCTTACTCTCATTTCTCTTCGAGGACTTCCCCGGCCATGGTATGTATTTAATACCACTATTCTCAATAATAATATAATTCCTTATTTTGAAGAATTGTTGACAAGATGCACTTAAGAGGAGAAAAGGATGATGGAGAGAGACTGTTGGAACGGGGTTCCCTATGTTGCGTTTTGATATAATTTTGTAATAGTTGGTATTTCATAGGGGTTTTGGGGTGGGTCAATGTCCCTAATGTTTTGTAATGGGTTAAAGGGTAGCTCTAGGGTCAGAAAACTGTGGTTTGCGGACCATCGGATAGAAAAGGCTACGATGTTATAAATAGATAGATAGTTGGGTCTAGTAGGTAAGTAAGATGTAAGATTGATGCTATGTGCAAATAGTTGAAGATATGTTTGGGTTTTTTTGGGTAAGGACTCCTACTAGTTGTGTCCGCGAAGATCCTCAGTCCTGTTGTGCAGGTTACCAACTCTTTCCTCTATTGTACCAAATATTCTACAAGCGCCATCCCCTTAGTTAAGAAGTGAATGATGTCGGCGAAGTGCACATCAACCACCTTAATAGCAAACAATAGCACATCGGGCAATCCTTATTCTAGGTTACTCGGTTCTTCCCCACTCTCGAATCGGAACAAGTGGACTGGTCCAAAATTTAGTTTCCTTGGCTTCACGACAATCTCAAAGTCATATTCTTGAAATAGCAGTAGCCATCGGCAAATCTGCCCCCCAACACAGGCTTATTCACTAGGTACTTCAAAGCTTAGTGATCTGTGAACATCTTGAAGTGCCCCCCAAACAGATAATGCTGGTATTTCTGCAGGGCATATACCATGGGCAACCCCTCATGCTCCATAGTGGAGTAGTTGCGCTCCGCACTAGAGATTTTTCTACTAGCAAATGTAACTAGATGGTCGATGTCTCCTTCCCCAGGCTACGTAAGGACAACTCCCAAGGTGATCCCTGAAGCATCTACATGAACATGGAACACCTTTGCCCTGTCAGGAAATATGAGGATTGGTGCAGATACCATCTTATTCTTGAGTAACTCAAAGCTCTCTGACACTCCTCATCCCAAAAAAACAAAACTTCCTTCTTTAGCAACTTCTCCATGGCTGATGTGATCAGTGCATACCCTTGAATGAACTTCCTGTAGTAACCTATATGTCTGAGGATAGAGCGCAACTATTTCTCAGTTGTAGGGACTTCCAGGTTGATGATAACCTCTACCTTGGCAGGGTCAACCATCAGCCCCTGTCGACAGACTATGTGGCCTAGCAAGATCCCGAAGGGTACGCAAAATATGCACTTCTTAATATTCAAGTAAATCTGGTGCTTCCTACAGGCGTCCAACATCATGCGCAGGTTCGATACATGCTTCTTTACCAACCTAAATACTTTCCAATCATCAAAATATACCTCTAAGAACTTGTGGATGAACTCCTTGAATACTGCGACCACCACCCATGAAAATATGGCAGGGGCATTCTTAAGCCCAAATAGCATGACAGTGTACTAGAAATATCCCCATTCAATTGAAAACGTAGTTTTTTTGCGATATTTAGGTGATCCTGATCTGATGGTAGTCCGAGAACCCGTCAATGAATGAGTACGCTTCTTTCCCTCGCACACTATCAAGAATTTCATTAGAAAATGGCATAGGGAAGGGATCATGTATGCAGGCATCATTCAATTTGTGCAGGTCTACATAGATCCATATTTCTCCTTTATTCTTTTTCTCCTGAAACACCATAGAGCTTACCCAATCTGACTGTTCAACCGGTTCACTGATACCTACAACTAACTTTTTTTCAATTTCTTCCTTGACTTTCTGCTTATACTTGGGGTTCAATCGATAAGGTTGCTGATTAATAGGGCGTGCATCTGCTTTTAGTGTAATGCACATGACCCCTAAGTCCCCTGAAATACCCTTAAGTTCTAAGAATTTCATAGGAAACAATATCTAGTATTCTATGAGAAGCTCTGCGACTTTCCCTAGAGTATCATCATCCCAGTAATCCCCAATTTTAGCTAGCTTAGGTTGCTCTTCAGTTCCAATGTTGACTTCCCGTAGCTTAAGAGGCTTAGTCACATCGACGGTCTGTAGCAGTGGTCCAACAATTGCACGCTCTCCCTCTGACTCTGGGATAGTGATGTTTCACGGGTCTTCATCACATTCCTCCATTGATAGATTGCGACAGTTGACAATATCCTTCATCTGCGTATCCCAAGTCGATGCCCCATACGCTGCATGGGGGCGTGATTCATCAAATAATAGGGCATCTATATCTTGAAAAGCTTCATCCAATACCTCAGTTCCGCCTATCAACCCGAACGTCCCCACAAAATCGTCCTGCATGGTCTCCCATTGGTAGGTGCACTGGTGTAGCTCTGCATCCAGATACCACGCAGTGGGAATTGATCCCAAGGCATGGATAAACAGGTGGACCCATTCGTCCATGATCCTTTCACACCATGCCTCCATCCATGCGGCCACATGCCTACACGGATCTCCTTAGCCAAGGAAAGCCTCTAGGCGTGGGTGAGTCGAAGGTTCGAACCATAGAATCATCATTTCATGGCATTCATCCCAATCCTGGAATTCCCCCTTATGAGTTTCCCACCACCTCGCAGGGGTTGTGCATGGCTAGGTTAAGTGCCCACATCCTTCGCTCCCTTGGGACTTTAGCTTGAAATGTTCACAATAAATCCCTAATACTATCAGAACCATCAAAGTAGGGCATTTATCTTACCTCTGAGGAGATACACTGGAAGCTCTTTGTGATTCTAAGACATCGCAGTGAAGATATGTCATGTAACCGATTCTGCCAATTTTCTATCTCCCCATCAGAGTCAAAGAGGCATTCATTGTCTTTCTCCTAGAAAAGTACACCATCAGTTGTAGGATTAATCCAATCCTCATCCTAGGAGGTTATTTTATAAATTTGATCCACACCATCTTCTTCACACACCGGCTCTGTGTACCGCTCTCCTTCCACAGGGTCTAGTGGGACTATCACCCTCGTACCCTCATTCTCAAAAACCATGATCCTTTTCTTTAAGTTGATAATGCGTCCCATGTCTATCGCCCAATCCAGTTTGAGGAGCATAGGATAAGGGTCCACATCTTCCGCACTCTGAATGACTTCAAAATATGCGCGTACCTTAACTCCTGCGATATCTACCATAATCTTTGACAGCCTCCCTAATGGTATGATTTTCTATTGGTTAGCCATGCACAGCTATATATTCGACCATTCCAGCTTAGGTTCTCCCATCCGCTACCATGTTTTCTTAGGCAGGACGTTCGCATCTGACCCCAGATCTGAGATGACTTGATCCATCTCATAATCGCCAATCTGTGCCATTAGCCGCATTTCCCGACCAGTGCACTTCTTATGCTTGTATAGTTTGTGAACATCCTTAACTTCTGTGGGAGGTGTTAGCCACCTATAAATTTGTTATAGAAAAATGTGGCTAAAACTTTTTTGAGCCTTTAAGGAACAAATTTTATTGCTAAAAAGTGTTGGCTCTTGAAGACTCTTGAAGGCCTCATGCCTCTATCCATAATCTTCATTGCTGTGTTTATTCTACATTCAGAAATCCTGCAGATTTCCAAGACAGATTACTGCTACAAACACCATTTTTCCCCCTTCCCCTCTTTCAAAACTAACCTCATCTTTGCCTTTCCTTCTCCCATGAAATCCTTCATTTTCATGTCTTTCCCCTTCCCCCTTCATCAAAAACCCCTTTGATAAGGTTTAAAGACTCCTTCTTTGCCTTATCGAAACCCTCAAAACCTTTGAAAATCATTGAAAATCCATGAAAATCATGTTTTTTATGTATTGTAGACTTAAGCCCCCTTGGGCTAAGTCTTTAACCCTTCCCCTCCATGCATCTTGGTGCTAGAACCAAGCACTAACCTTCCAAGCGCTTATCATGTCGCCCGATCACATTTAACCCCTTCCTCCATAAACCCCGGTCATATGATTTTCCATATAACCCACAGCCCGCAGTCAGGCGCTTATCTATTTCGAATTAATTATCTCCGCCCAATGTATAAACCTTAGTTTTATTTAAAAAATTTCAGATTTATTATTTTCTAACGATTTCCGTCAGTCCGAAGTTCAAAGCACTCTCCACCGTCGATCTGATCTGCAGATCGACGATGCGCAATCCATCGTAGTCGGTGGTCCCCGCCAACCACTCACCATTCCAAAACCGAACAGTATCCATCGCACCGCCTTCTAGCGGAGGGCGATTTTTTCCCGATTGGCAGCGATTCCATACACCGCCTGACACATGTCTTGTGCACTGTTCAGAAAACCGCCGCTCATTGCACGTTAACGATCGGACGTGGACCCGGTGCGATATTGATGCGCACCGTCCAATATGAGGCCGCTCATCGGATGGAAGTCGCTCTACGAAGATGCCCGACAGTTAACCAGGCTACGGCGCGGCATTTAAAGGATCTTCGTCATCGATCTGATCTGCAGATCGACAGCCCACATTCCATTGCCCGGTCCCCTCATCCACAGCAGCGTCGGTGGTCCCAACGCCATAGTAGCATCCACGCGGCAGATCCCTATTTGGGTGGGTCTCCATGGTTCCTCGTCTAGTCAGCAAATTCGGATCCAGGGAATTTACTCAGTATGATTGAATTAAAGGTTTGAAGTTCGGGTTTTGTTTTTAAGGTCTTGTGGCACCGCCCTCCACCGTTGATCGCGTGGGCCGATCCCATCCGACGGCCCACGTTTGTCCCGATTCCCAAACCTGATTTCGTGACCATTTTTGTCCAAAACATAGGTTTTAACCCATTTCTCTGGTTTTCCCAAAAAATTGACTCCTCCGCTTTGACTTTTTGCCTTCGTTCCCGACCGTCGATCTCTGCCAGATCGACGACTCCAATTTAACTTCTCCCTTTTTCTTTTTTTGACCCCTTTTGATCAATCTCGACCATTGGATGATGCCATCCAACGGCCATGCTCTCCCCACATGTCCTCCCGCAGCAATAAACCTATATATGTAGGATTTTATGACATTCTTTGTATTTTGCAGGGTTTTAATGGTTTTTTCCGCCATAACTCAAGAAATTTCAAAGGCAGAGGGTGACGATCCTCCTACCTTCGATTCACCAAAGAAAATCATTCGCAGGGTTTAAAATTCATGTTTCATCAGTGATTCATGAGGCATTGATGCCATATCACCCCTGCACAGCCTTGCACATCAGCAAAAAACACAGTAAATCAAGCACAGTCAGAGAGTATCAGTGTCGAAGACAAAAATGTACCAGGACAGAAGATTGAAGACATATTTGTGGGGATCACGGCTAAGAATGATTATCAAAATCCTAATCCCCAATTAAAACACAGTTTAAAGAAAATCTTAAGTGTTTTATCAACAGAAAGCCTCCACCGCCACATCTAAGGCAAATTGATTCCTCCCAGCTACTGAAATGCCACCTATGCCTCAAAGTATTCAATCAGAGGCCGAAGTTATTGATAAAGACCAAATATCTGCCTCACAACACAGCCATAGAGTAAATTTTGCAAACAAACTGATGACAAAATATCAGCAGAGTAAATTCGACATCACACAAAGCCTCAAAGGTAAAAAAGAACTCCCACCGGGCTTTTATCTTTATGTAAATCATTTAATACAGAGGAAACCTATGTAAGTTTCTTCATTGAGCCCCCCAAAGGCCAAGAAGCCATTAAGTCTGTATTAATTGTAATTAGAGATCTTTTATCAGATCTCACCTCCTCATTCTTCTATATATACTACTGCAGAAGATGAGTGATGGGTTGGTTGGGTTGGTTGCAAAACTTTGAAATACATTTGAGCTTAAAATTCTGATTGTAAATAGTGTTCACTAGCCCTTGGAGCTCTGCTTGTGATAGATAAGTTAGGCTGAGATGTGTAGATTTTTGCTAAACTAAAGCATTGGAATTAAAGCTGTAACTGGTTTGGAGCACCAATACAAGCTGATTTATGGGATCCTAGTCTATGTTGACGGTGATGTTTTTCTTATTGTAACTTGTCTTTTTGTTTCTGTTTTCACTGTTTTTCATCTTCTCTTATAAAGAAAAACATGCATCGAGTTAGGACCTACTGTACATCAGTAACCTTCTCTGACTGAAAATCTTTATCTGAATGTTTTCTTCCAATCTATGTTATTTGGGAATGATTTAATTCAGTTTAAGCATAGGAATGCTGGCATTCCCTCATCTTATTATCTTAGCTAAATATTGTTCTTGAAAGTTATGTTCAGTACTAGTTAAGTAGAGATGAACTATGGAAGATATGGTGTGCCCTGGTCCTAGTTTTATCCCCAAAGGCTGTCTGGATGTTTCCCTTGGAATGTGTTAAAAGTTGGCTAGTTTAGAAGTACTTACCAGATCTTAGGCCATTCTGTGTTATCTTTGTGTTTGTATTGAAAGTAACCAAGTAAAGCAGAGCTAGGAGAGGATTTGTGGTGAGCTCGGCCCGCTAGTTTCTACTCCAAAAGTTGCCTTCAAGTTTTCCCCTTTGTTTTAAAATTTTTTTCTGTCGAAAGTGTATCAAAGGCTGGCTAGTTTAAAAGTACTTACCAGATCCTAGTTTGCTTTTATGTTCTTCTTAAGTGTTTTTCAAAGGCTAGCTAGTTTAAAAGTACTTACCAGATCCTGGGTTGCTCTTTGTTCTGCATCTGTTTAATTTTCCTTCTTGTTGTATCATTTAAATCCATAAATAAATCTTCAAAGAGATCCTTAGACATAGATGACTTGCCCCATGGACCACTCTTGCCTCCTGTTGTTCCAATTAAACCCCATTATGACTCCATAGCCCAATGGACTAAAACCTGCAATTATCTATCTCCCTGGCCAAAGCTTGTTCTATCTGCTTGCAACTTCTCACCTTTGGAACTCTTTAAATTTATAAATTTACACCTGAAACAATAATCATGCTCAACCATCCAAAAATAAACAAAACCCTTGGCCTTCATAACTATCCTAATATCATTGCCCCAAACTTCAAAGACAAATCCATCTTTGCACTTATTGGAGAGATCCCTCTCCGGATTCAGGAGGGCTAGATCCTAGAATCCCAAAGTGGTTGAAATAATGTTGCTTCTGCAGTTTTAGTCTCACCAATCTACTAAAATTACAGATTCCTAACATTTCTGGCGACTCCGCTGGGGACAAAACCCAGAATCATTTTCATTTTAGGGTAACCATAGGACATCAGATCACTTTGGGTTCCCTTAAAAACTTCATAAAACTTGTGAGTAAAAAGCAGCCTTTTCAAGCACTACTGAGGAATGGTAATAATGATGGAACTTGTTTGAATCAGTGACAAACTAGGTAAACCCTAGGATTCTCTTAAGACTTTATCTAACCTTGAAAAAACAGTTGGCTTAGCCATAAGAGTACACTGTCTTTGTCTCATGACTGTAGCTAAGTTTTAAAACATAGTCAGGACATTCTTAGAAACCACACAATAGAAAAATAACTTAGAAAACCTAAAAATATTTCAGATTAGTATTCAATAAACATGGTGGTGAACCATAAAACCTTTTACCTCTGAAAAGAGCTAAAAAATTCCACTTGACTCCACAATCCTTAACAGACCTTAAGACTCCACTGGGAAGAACCTTTGTCATCATAATATCATTCAAACTCAGTTAGAGGACTGTAGGATTTGAATTTGTGAAACAGAACTAGTTAACCTCTCAAATACTATCATATCTGGTTGAACTTTTCTTGTTTAGTTGGGTCTAAACATCACAGCATAGTGGCTTCTAGAAAGATTCATACTAGAGCCTACCCAGACCTTGATCCACCTGAAATAGTTGATAACCCAGAAATTATCCTTAGGAAGTCTCCTAGGATTAAATTTTCAACTTTTTTCAGATCACCATTGAGAGTTAATTCAGTTCCTGAAAACCTTGCAGCTCTACAAGAAACACATGGTAGTGGAACCACAAAACATTTTACCTCCTTACGAGCTAAAAATTTTCCACCTGGCAACTCCACACTCTGAAACTCCTAGAAGACCAAATGACTCCACTGGTAGAAGACCCTGAACTGATTGACGAGACACAGTGACCTCTTTCTTGATTTACAAACATGATTCCAAGAATACAACGAAGATATGCCCCAATGAGTAGAGATCATATCCCTGGGTTTCCACATAAGATGCCCCAGGTGAATTGGGATGACAACCTGCCTGTTTTTCAAGGTGAAAAGTTTGATGACCCTTTATTACATCTTATCAAATTTCACATACATATATGGAGGTTGAAACTTGGATGGCATGAAGACTGCCTAATGAAAGTGTTCATGTTAACATTAGAAGGAAAAGCTAGGGATTGGTATGAATGCTTGAGATCTAGTAGTTTGTTTTCTTTAAAGGACCTTGAATATGTGTTTTATGAGAACTATAAAGAAAACACTACATCATTATTGTGGGGTGAAATACACTATGATCCATCACAAAACATCACCCAACACATTATAGACAATGATGAAGATTTGGAAGAAATACATCCTGAAGATCTTTTAATGGCCATTCACGAGTTTAATATCTTGTTGAAAAGTTTTAAAAACATAGATGAATTAGTTGAGGAAGGAATGAACCAAGAAATACTGAACATTCCTCAAGATATCCCTGAAAACTCAAACATCGATTCATCATCCCTTATAGCTGAGGCTCAAGAAGACATCCAGTCTCAAAATCAGTCTTCACAAGAGACAGAGAACTATTGTACTTTTGTTCAAGGGGACGTAGGAATATCCACCCCGTTGACAGAAGAAGAGATAGATCATACTATTAATAAATAGTCAGTCTCTGATATTTATTGCAAAACAAATACTCTTGCTCATTCACATAGAGAACTTTGTTATAAATATGAAGAAAGTTCTTTTGTTGGTCATAAGAAACAGGGTAGCTCTTTTTCTGTTTATACTGAAAAGAAAATCTCTCCTTTAACAGAAGAACAAATCAATAAAATACTAAGCAAGCAGCTACCCTCCGATCCATCATCTCAACCAGACAGTCATGAACATGGTGCCTATTCCATAGAACAATCATATGGCACTCAAGACAAAGAGGATAGTAAGGAAATCAATGGTAAAACTGAAACTAGTCCTCTTTGGATCATGAATTTTGATGGGTTATGTACTAAAACTAATGCAAGTGAGGGAATATGGCTTTATGATACACAGAACAATAACTCTGAGGCCTATTCATATAAACTTAACTTTCAGTGCACAACTGACATAGTAGAGTACGAGGCACTACTCTTGGGGCTACATTTATTGAAAAAATCAGGAGCCCAGAAGATAACAGTTCATGGAAACGCAGAATTGGTAATTAGGTGAGTGAAAAATGAATGCATGGTTGAACATCCCAGACTCAAAGCATATAAGGATGATACCATAGATTTATTGAAAACTTCTAAAGAATCTCAACTTATACTTGTTCCTAAAGACCAAAACAGTTTTGCTAATGGTTTAGCCCTTGTGGCTAGTACATGTTTAAGACCTTGGGAGAGCAGACAATATACAATTTAATAAAAATTCAGACGTGTTGTCCCAAACAATAAAAGATACTGGCAAAACTTTGAAGGAGAAAAACAAATACAAGACTATCCTACTGTGGATATACCCTCTTTTCAAGAAGAAACTTCTCCTATCATTGATATCAATCTGCCATTCAAAGAACCTGAATTTATATCAGAAGAAAACATAAATTTAGAGAAAGAAGATATTTCATTGTTTTCTATTATGAAAGTTAAGGATGACGATGCTTACAAGCTACATACTGAAGAGATAGTCCTCAAAGCTGAAGTCTTGGAAGCAGACAATCTACCAGACATGGAGGACCAAAAAGAAGAGAACCTTCATCTTTTCTTTGTTGATCCTATGGAAGAGTGTGTGGAAATCCCAACTGGCTAAAATTATCAAGCAGGGATCCTTTGCAGGAGCCAGGGACATGAAAAGTTGTCACCTTCTTTGATAGCCTTAATATTGAAGGTTAGTCTTCAATATGTTCTATGGATACCTCTGACAAGCAGCCAGAGTTTCTTCTTCTTCTTGACATTACTCAACTGGCTGCATTGGCACTTTTGTATCATATGAAGATGTAAATACTCCATGTTTAGAATAGGTTAGATAGGAATGTCAATAAAGCTCAGCCTTGAGCATTTAGTTAGTTGTTGTTTTCTGCTTTGAAGAAAAATCAAAAAAAGAAAAATACAAAAACAATGAAAAGAGAAAAGAGGGCAGACTCTGAAAACAAGAAAGGTATAGCCCCATACCAAAAAAGAGAAAAAAATCTGAAAGTGTGCAAGCTTAAATGCCACTCCTGCAAAACACACTTCTATTTAGTCAAACAGCCTAATCTTGACTAATTAGTTTTAAATTTTCTGCTGATAGGATAGTGAATTCGATTTGCCAAACTATTTAATCTAGGATTATCAGTAAGTAGATTACTATAGAAATTAAAGGTTCAAACATGTTCAAAATCTGAACCTAAGTTTCCAAAAGAGAGATGACTCGAATCTGTTTTTTTGAGTCAAAAAAGAAGTGAATCTGGTTCTAATTAGCTCAAAATCTGAACCAGAGAATAAGGAAAGACGACTCAGAACAAAGACAGAACCGAGCTATACAAAGGAGAAGGCAGTACTTTGAACTTTCAGATCTCAAGCCTTCCATTTTAGTTTAAATTTTGTGCAAAATAATGTCTATGTGCAGCATGTTTCTATGCCATAGACCAGCATCAATTTAGAATATTCAATCCTGACTTGAATGTTTTTAAATTTCTGTTGTAGAATTTAGAGAATAAAAATCTATTGGACAGTTTAATCCCAACAAATGGTAGAATAGGTAGAGAAGCATCTGAACTCAACTGTTTAATCTGAGTTCAGGGAGAAATAAGGAGTAGAATTAGATTAGTTTTATGCTTTCAAAAGAATAAAATGTTGTGAAAAGAGTTTTCCAATCCAAGTGCACTCTAATGAAGAAAAAATGTTAGATCTGTAGGATTGGGTAGGTAGAAATCTTGTTGATGAAAGATCCATTGTTTTCATGGTTGCTAATATTTTTTCAGAGCAAGATCATCCCAACAAAGGAAGGGCAGCCCAATGGATAAGGCACAGGTCAGCCTCCCAGAGAATCACAATGGATGAGGCAACTGATCAGCCTCCCAGAGAGTGCAAGTCTGAATTTCTTGATGCCTTCAAGAAGGCACCATCCCCAAGTGGAGCCACTGTTAGCCACCTATAAATTTGTTATAGCAAAATGTGGCTAAAAATTTTTTGAGCCTTCAAGGAACAAATTTTATTGATAAAAAGTGTTGGCTCTTGAAGACTCTTGAAGGCCTCATGCCTCTGTCCATAATCTTCACTGCTGTGTTTATTCTACAATCAGAAATCCTGCAGATTTCCAAGACAGATTACTGCTGCAAACACCATTTTTCCCCCTTCCCCTCTTCCAAAACTAACCTCATCTTTTCCTTTCCTTCTCCCATGAAATCCTTCATTTTCATGTCTTTCCCCCTTCCCCCTTCATCAAAAACCCCTTTGATAAGGTTTAAAGACTCCTTCTTTTCCTTATCGAAACCCTCAAAACCTTTGAAAATCATTGAAAATCCATGAAAATCATGTTTTTTATGTATTTTAGACTTAAGCCCCCTTGAGCTAAGTCTTTAACCCTTCCCCTCCATGCGTCTTGGTGCTAGAACCAAGAGCTAACCTTCCGAGCGCTTATCGCGTCGCCCGATCGCATTTAATCCCTTCCTCCATAAACCTCGGTCATATGATTTTCCATATAACCCACAGCCCACAGTCGGGCGCTTATCCGTTTCGAATTAATTATCTCTGCCCAATGTCTAAACCTTAGTTTTATTTAAAAATTGTCGGATTTATTATTTTCTAAGGTTTTCCGCCGGTTTGAAGTTCAAAGCACTCTCCACCATCGATCTGATCTGCAGATCGATAGTGCGCAATCCATCGCAGTCGGTGGTCCCCGCCAACCACTCACCATTCCAAAACCGGACGGTATCCATCGCACCACCTTCTAGAGGAGGGCGTTTTTTTCCCGATCGACAGCGATTCCATACACCGCCCGACACGTGTCTTGTGCACTGTTCAGAAAACTGCCGCTCATCGCACGTTAATGATTGGATGTGAACCTGGCACGATATTGATGCGTGTCGTCCGATCTGAGGCCACTCATCGGACGATAGTCGCTCTACGAAGATGCTTGACAGTTAACCAAGCCACGGTGTGGCATTTAAAGGATCTCCGCCATCAATCTGATCTGCAAATTGACGGCCCACATTCCATCGCCTGGTCCCCTCGTCCACAGCAGTGCCAGTGGTCCCAACGCCACATCAGCATCCACGAGGAAGATCCCTATTTGGGCGGGTCTCCATGGTTCCTTATCCAGTCATCAAATCCGGATCCAGGGACTTTACTCAGTATGATTGAATTAAATGTTTGAAGTCCGGGTTTTGTTTTTAAGGTCTTGTGGCACCGCCCTCCACCATTGATCGCGTGGACCGATACCATCCGACGGCCCACGCTTTTCTCGATTCCAAAACCTGATTTCGTGACCATTTTTGTCCAAAACACAGGTTTTAACCCATTTCTCTGGTTTTCCCAAAAAACTGACTCCTCCGCTTTGAATTTTTTCCTTCGTTCCCAACCGTCGATCTTTGCGCGATCGATGGCTCCGATTTAACTTCTCCCTTTTTCTTTTTTTGACCCCTTTTGATCAATCTCAACTGTTGGATGATGCCATCCAACGGCCATGCTCTCCCCACATGTCCTCTCGCAGCAATAAACCTATATATGCAGGATTTTATGACATTATTTGTATTTTGCAGGGTTTTAATGGTTTTTTCCACCATAACTCAATAAATTTCAAAGACAGAGGGTGACGATCCTCCTGCCTTCGATTCACCAAAGAAAATCATTCGCAGGGTTTAAAATTCATGTTTCATCAGTGATTCATGAGGCATTGATGCCATATCACCCCTACGCAGCCCTGCACATCAGCAAAAAACACAATAAATCAAGCACAGTCAAAGAGTATCAGTGTCGAAGACAAAAATGTACCAGGATAGAAGATTGAAGACAGATTTGTGGGGATCATGGCTAAGAATGATTATCAAAAGCCTAATCCCCAATTAAAACATAGTTTAAATAAAATCTTAAGTGTTTTATCAACAGAAAGCCTCCACCACCACATCTGAGGCAAATTGATTCCTCCCAGCTACTGAAATGCCACCTGTGCCTCAAAGTATTCAATCAGAGGCCGAAGTTATTAATCAAGACCAAATATCTTCCTCACAACACAGCCAGAGAGTAAATTCTGCAAACAAACTGATGAAAAAATATCAGTAGAGTAAATTTGACACCACACAGAGCCTCAAAGGTCAAAAATAACTCCCATCGGGCTTTTATCTTTATGTAAATCATTTAATATAGAGGACACCTATGTAAGTTTCTTCATTGAGCCCCCCAAAGGCTAAGAAGCCATTAAGTCTGTATTAATTGTAATTGGAGATCTTTTATCAGATCTCACCTCCTCATTCTTCTATATATACTACTGTAGAAGATGAGTGAGGGGTTGGTTGGGTTGTTTGCAGAACTTTGAAATACATTTGAGCTTAAACTTCTGATTGTAAATAGTGTTCACTGGCCCTTGGAGCTCTACTTGTGATAGATAAGTTAGGCTGAGATGTGTAGATTGTTGCTAAACTAAAGCATTGGACTTAAAGTTGTAACTGGTTTGGAGCATCAATACAAGCTGATTTATGGGATCCTGCTCTATGTTGACGGTGACGTTTTTCTTATTGTAACTTGTCTTTTTGTTTCTGTTTTCACTGTGTTTCATCTTCTCTTATAAAGAACAGCATGCATAGAGTTAGGACCTACTGTACATCAGTAACCTTCTCTGACTGAAAATCTTTATCTGAATGTTTTCTTCCAATCTGTGTTATTTGGGAATGATTTAATTCAGTTTAAGCATAGGAATGCTAGTGTTCCCTCGTCTTATTGTCTTAGCTGAATATTATTCTTGATATTTATGTTCAGTACTAGTTAAGTAGAGATGAAATATGGAAGATATGGTGTGCCCTGGTCCTAGTTTTATCCCCAAAGGCTGTCTGGATGTTTCCCTTGGAATGTGCTAAAAGATGGCTAGTTTAGAAGTACTTACCAGATCTTAGGCCATTCTGTGTTATCTTTGTGTTTGTCTTGAAAGTAACCAAGTAAAGCAGAGCTAGGAGAGGATTTGTGGTGAGCCCGTCCCACTAGTTTCTACTCCAAAAGTTGCCTTCAAGTTTTCCCCTTTGTTTTAAAATGTTTTTTGCCGAAAGTGTATCAAAGGCTGGCTAGTTTAAAAGTACTTACCAGATCCTAGTTTGCTTTTATGTTCTTCTTAAGTGTTTGTCAAAGGCTGGCTAGCTTAAAAGTACTTACCAGATCCTGGGCTGCTCTTTGTTCTGCATCTGTTTAATTTTCCTTCTTGTTGTATCATTTCATTCCATAAATCAATCTTCAAAGAGATCCTTAGACATAGATGACTTTCCCCATGGACCACTCTTGCCTCTTGCTGTTCCAATTAAACCCTATTATGACTCCATATCCCAATGGACTAAAACTTGCAATTATCTATCTCCCTGGCCAAAGCTTGTTCTATCTGCTTGCAACTTCTCACATTTGAAACTCTTTACATTTAGAAATTTCCACCTCAAACAATAATCATGCTCAACCATCCAAAAACAAACAAAACCCTTGGCCTTCATAACTAGCCTAATATCATTACCCCAAACTTCAAAGACAAATCCATCTTTGCACTTATTGAAGAGATCCCTCTCCGGATTCAGGAGGGCTAGATCCTAGAATCCCAAAGTGGTTGAAATAATGTTGCTTCTGCAATTTTAGTCTCACCAATCTACTAAAATTACAGATTCCTAACAGGAGGGTCAGTTCTTTTTGCACAGCTCTCTATCAGTGCTTAAATATTTTCTACTACCTTATATTTGTGTAGCAGCTTCATACATGCCTGTAGAAATGGTTTAAATTTTTCGTTTGTTCTTAGGCTTCTTGGAGCCTTGTAAGTAGACACCTCGTCCTTAGTAAAGTCTTTACGAGTTGCGACGAAATTTTCTTTATCCTTCTGTAGGTGAAAGCTTTCCTGTTTGATAGCAACTTTTCTGATAAGAGGTTCATTCGCAGTTTTCTCCTCAGCTCCTCTAGTAGCCATACAAATGCGCGTTATGACATTAATACTTGGTCCTTCATCACGCAATTCCACCTTAACCCTCTGCACATTCTGCATTGGAGTCTACTATTTTTCCTATATTTTTTCTATCAGGGTTAGACAATCTTCGATCACATGGTCCAATTGTCGACAATTTCGGCAAGATTGTCACACAGGGTTTGGACAGTCCCTTGTGAAGTGCCCTATTTCTCCACATTTGTAACAGATAAATTACCCTCTTCCCCGACCTATGCCTCCACCCCTTCCCCCTCCCCTGCCTCTTGTTGGGGAGCCTCCTCTTCCTGAAGGGGATAGTGGTGAAGAAGGGTCAGCCTGCACCCTGTATAAGTTTCCTAGGTCTATCATTAAGTCATATGTCTGACAGTTATGTTCGTCATGTCCCACAGGTGAGCAAAAGCAACACCATTGTTGCTTCAATCCTTGAACATAAGCACCAAGACGGGGACAATGGTTGCTATCGTGTAGTCCGATAACCTGACAGTCAGCGCACCATAACATCGTACCACTTAACCCTGCAGCCTCTTTAGGGCACAATGGGCTGGGTCCCCCAGCCTACATGTGGTCCGCCAGTAGAGGGCACTAATCCTTGGTGTGGCCAGACACCCTGCATCTTATGCACCATACGTCTGGGCTAGCTTCTTTTCCTCGTTCTTTTGGCAGATTCTAGATTTCGAGGTGCATTGCCTCCAATTGTCCTTGGATCTGCTATACTCCAAATTGGGCATCATTTCTTGGCACAACTTCTATCTTCATAGAAATTTCCAAGGCTTTCTCTTGCATCTCAATCACTTGTTGACCCATAGGTCGGCGCAGGTGAAGTAGCAGCATGGCAATGAATAATTCCTTGTGCTGCCTATCATCATACTGAAATTCCCCATCTCTGATAACCTTCTTTAACCACTGGTCAACCTCCCATACAGACTTAGTGGGTCCCTGTCTAAAATATTTCAAGTCAGTTACTAGCTACAAGTAGGACTTACGCTTCTGTAACTATTGTTTTAAAGTCTTCTTAATCTCTTGAATAGACAAGTCTGCATGCTAGCCTATGTACCCCATATACCAGTCCAAGGCCCTTCCTTCAAAGGCGAGGGATAGCTATGCTCTCTTTACAGCATCGCTAGCCACATTCTTCGCAATCCATATTGATTCTGCTACAAACCAAAATCGTTCCATATCTTCATCTCCTACACCCTTGAAGGTGGGTAGCTTCATGTGTGTGGCCATATCTTCTTCTGGTGGTGGCGGAGGTGTAGGGGAGTTCTTTCCCTTATGCTGACTCGAAGGTGGTGTAGCTGGAGGACTATTTCTTGTGTGCACAACCAACTCTCTTAATGGACTGTATATGGATCTATCCCCTTCTCGATTGGTTCAGTAGTACTTACCACTTCGTGTTGTAATTTCGCTTTGATCAGAGGTCATTCATTCGGTGTGGCTGCACAAAACACCTTTTTTTCACAGTAATATTTTAATTAGCAATGGAAATTTTTGCAAGAACTTACCTTGGAAACCTTTGAAGAACCTCTGCTCTGCCTCAGAATAGGATACGAACTGATCGACTGCAAATTTTGTAACAAAACCTCCTAGCACACTTTCCACCCAATGATCTACCGTATGGGTGATCGTGTTGTCAGCCTTCTCCAACTATTGAATCAATTCTGGCATCCACTGCGTAACCTGATCTTCCTTCCAACACATCTGGAATTCTATGAGCCTTGCTAGCCACTCCTGGAGCTCGTGCGCAAAAGTGACAAATAAAAATTCATATAATTCGGTGAAAACATATTTGTTCTTTCACTTCTCAGTTGTCAACTTCGTGTTGTGATTCTCCTTTATAGAAAACTCTTGAATCTATCTTTTGAAATAGTCTACAAGTTCCAGTTTCTCAGGTCTCCAACGACCTCATGGCACTACCCGATCTCTCTCTCAAAATTCTCCCTGTCCCGGCAACGGAACCATTTTTTGGGTTGAGGGGTCTTGACATAGGTTCAAAGGTTAAGGTTTGCCAACAAACCCCTATACTACTGGCCGTTACGGCAATGACCTACTTTCGCAAGCCAAGGTCTCACCCGAAGTAGTATGGGTAGGTGTTGGAACCAGGTTTATGCACCCTAGGAGAGAGTAGGTAATTAAGGTAGATCGATGTTGCAACTAGCAGGTTCGCACAGATTAGGTCTATTCGTAGGGTTTTAATATAATCAGCAAGTAATCATAACAGAGCTACTATCATTAACAGATCTGATAAATACATTCGCATCCACGTGTGCATCAACAATTTCCATAACAAAACATTATAATTGCAGCTAATTCCAGATTATAGATACATTCGCAACTTAAATAAATAACACAGATGCACTTCAGTAATAAACAAGATCAATCCAGATATTATAAAGATACTACAAATATATTCCACATTCATTAGTATCCAAATACCCACTTACAACCCAAAACACAGCCTGCGCACATAGCCTAGCGAGGTCTACACACAGCATGACTGAGGATCTCCACGTACACAACCAGCAGGATTCCTTACCCAAAACAACCCAAACAGATCTTCAACTATTCGCACGTATCATCAATCTTATGTCTTACTTACCTACTAGACCCAACTATCTATCTATTTATAACATCATATCCTTTGATATCCGATAGTCTACAAACCGTGGTTTGCGGACCCTAGAGCTACCCTTTACCCCATTACAAAACATTAGGGGCTTTGACCTACCCCAAAATACCTATGCAAGACCAACTATTACAAAAATATATCAAAACGCACCATAGGGAACCCCGTTCCAATAGAGACCATCCCTCAAATGGAAATGGAAGTGAATCTACTACCTTCACCACTCATGTAAAGAATAGGAATAATATCGGTCTGAGAAATCAAAATCAAGGAAGAGCGGGTCCAAAGGGAAGGAAGGGTAGATGTTACAAATGTAAAAAATTTGGTCACTATTCTAGAGAGTGCCCCAATAAAAATACTCTCCCCAAGATGATGAATACAATAACAACAACAACTTCAGGGGGAACGGAAATCAAAGGAACAATAGGTTCAAAGGAAAGAGGAAGGCCCCCTCTGATTGAAATGGAAATGGAAATGGTCAACCTTTCAAATCTCAAGTAACTCTAGGTATGATGAACCTAATGTTGTTGATAATAATAGAAGTGAATATATTATTATATATGCCCTCTCTGTTGCATCTCCTTCCAACACCCTGGATAACTAGTTGATTGATAGTGGTGCCTCAAGGCACTTCACTGGATATAAAGAGGTCCTCCCTGATTTGATTGAAAATGATAAAAATTTGGAAATTATCCTTGGAGACAATGCCACCTATCCCATGAAAGGGACAGGGACTGTGACCCTTCATCTAAATCAACGTCAAGTCCTTTGTTTGCAAGATGTGTTGTGTGTACCTTACTTGAAGAAGAATCTAGTGTCTATCTCGGCGATGGAAGACAAAGGATTCAAGGTGGCATTCATCGATGGAAAGGTACACATTTGGAATATGAACCTCAAAGAAGCATTCACTCTTGGTTTCAGGGTTAATACACTCTATCAAGTTGGAGGAAGTCTGTTGGGATCCATGACATGTAACACAACTCTTCAATCTGAGCTATGGCACCAAAGGTTTGCACACCTTCATTATAAATCCCTTCCCGAAGCAAGAAAGGTGGTCACAGTTATGCCCAATTTCAAAGATGATCATGAAGGTGTATGTCAGGTTTGTGTCGAAGGAATTCATACAAGGGGACCATTCCCCTCAAGTGTCACCAATACTTCTGATATTCTACAATTGATTCATTCTGATATATCTGGTATGTTTCCTATAACATCCTTGGGAGGATGCTTATATTATGTCACTTTCATAGATGACTTCTCCCAGAAGAAATGGATATACTTCTTGAAGAAAAAGGACAATGTATTCAAATGGTTTTGTATCTTCAAGGCCTTGGTTGAAAATCAAATAGGAAAGAAGATCAAAATTTTGAGGACCGATAATGGAACCAAATATGAGTCAAATGAATTCAATGACTATTGCAAGGAAGTTGGCATTAAGAGGTAGACAACTACTGTGTATAATCCAGAACAAAATGGTGTTTCTAAAAGGAAAAATAGAACCATTCTGGAATCTTCCCGTGCCATTCTTTATGACCAAGGTCTTTGTTGAGCCACATTTTTGTCCAAAATTTTATGGTTTTTATCAATTAATTATATGATTGTACCTGGTGTTTTTGTCCTTTTAAGTTGATGATTAGAGGCATTTAGGGGCAATAATTATTAAATTATAAATTCTTCTTATTATTTAATTTAATGATTGTTTTGTGTGTAAATTTCATTAATGAAATGTATTCGAAGTGGCAGGTGAATAAGTTTGGTGCAGGAATGCATTTGAGTACAGACTCACCACATGCAAGAAGAAACAACTTGGGCTCAATGAAAAAGATTGAGAGCTATGTGCTGGAGACAAACATCATATGGGTAAATCCAGATTGTGGTTTTCATCGTGGTTTGAAAGCTAGGAAGTATGATGAAGTTGTTACTGCATTAAAAAAAACATGGCTGCATGTGCCAAGCTGCTGCAAAGTGAGCTTGCCTTTGCAATATGATCAAGAAAACAATTTAACATCACCATTTTTAGTGCAATAAAGATGTTGAGAAATCTTTGCTGCCAAATATAGAACACATTTTTTTAATAATTGGTGAATCCTCTTCAGAAATAGTACTACAAATGGATTTTAGAGCGGAACCTTCATGATTTGAATAAGGGAGTGCGTATAAACCAGGCCAGTCACTGCATGATGTCTAAACACTCAGACCTTGAGCAAGCACAAAAGGAACATGCTTTTCATATGCTCAAACGGACAGTGGTAAAAATGCATCCTTTGCCTCTCAAGGTAGAAGGGAATATATCGCCAAGAAGGTTGGAAACCACGTCGACAACAATGGGTACGTGTCTGTTATCTATGGACTGGTGAGATACAATAAGGTCGATATTGATGCCTCCCAGAAGTATTTCGATAAGCCTTGTGACCAAGAATTCATACTTTCATCGCCACCAGTGATATACACATTAAGTATAAGTTTAAGAAGTCTTGGGATGAATTTATCATCATTGCCAGAGATATGGTGGCTTATGCCCACAATCTTGGCTATAATGATGTCAAATTCAGTTCTGAGGACGCTGGGAGGTCTGATTGTGAATTTCTTTACCAGATATTGGGGGAAGTAATTAAGGTAGGGGAAACTACATTGAATATTGCAGATACGGTAGGATACACATTGCTAACACAATTTGGGAAATTGATCACTGAAATTAAAGCCAAACAATCAGAGAGCAAGGAAAGTAGAGGTTATTGTTAATGGTATTGGTGAAAGAGCAGGGAATGATTCATTGGAGGAGGTGTTCATGGCTATAAAATTTCATGGGATAGAGAAATTAGGGGGCCTTTACAATGGAATCAATACACAATAGATAACTATGGATGGAATGCTCAAGTCTAAAGGTACATACGAAATCATTTTTCTAGCAGATATTGATTTAAGATGAGCGGATGAATTTGGCATTGTCCTTGGAAATTTTAGTGGTTGCCATGCCTTGAGGTCACGGTTATTGTAGCTTGGTTATGAGTTGAATGGAAAGGAATTTCCTTGATTCCTCTCCCTCGACCACGTTATACTTTCAGAGAAATGATATGGAAGTAAATATCTGGTTGGATAGCGTATCATTACAGTCATTCAGTAAGTTAGTGGCAATGAGACAAAAGGGTTTGGGAAGCTTTCTTTTATTGACCTAGCTGAAGTGAAATCGGTACAGACACAACAAAAAATGAACGACGAACATGGATGGAGGGAGTAGAGATCAATAAGAGCTTGCTGGCTTTGAAGGAGCACATCCGGGCTCTTGAAAATGATCATATCCACATTCCTTTTTGAGGAAGTAAATTGACAGAGAGCATAGCTGGAAATATTCCATTGGCATTGATTATTGTATTCCAAACTTAGCCAAATTTGATTTCTTCATCAGCAATACGAGGGTCAAATTACCTCCCAAAGCCAAGATTTCACAAACTCGAATTAGGAGTGAATCTTCTTGTTCCTATTTCAATATATTTATATCCTAAATTTGTATGCTATGTAACAATAAAATTCATTAGTCTGTGGGGTCTTGGTTAAACGGTGATGAGGCGGGCTATTATAGCACTCATCACAGGTTCAATTCCCTTCCCCAATCGGGTGATGTATCTGGACATGTTGATGAAAATGGAGTAAAAAAAAAAAAAAAGGAGAGAAAAAAGTGAAAAATGAAAGGAACTACCAAGCTTACAAAAAAAAACAATAAAATTCATTAAATTATGAGCAGCACGACTGCTATAAAAGCAGAGAAGTTGTGCACGCATGGAGGAATATAGGAAGTCTAATTTCTTAGAAGAGGAATTTCTCAAATGTAGGGGCGGAATTTCTCATATGCAAAGTCGAATTGCTGAGATGTATAACCAACATCGAGTTTTGCAGGAAAAACGTAATAGATATATATATATATATATATATATATAGAAGGCAGAGGCTAGAATGATGATGGAGCTTGCTATGGAATGTTGATCATGAACTAGGGCCAGAATTGCAACATTTGTATTATTCGATTTGATATGTGTAATTTGATTGCTGTAGTAATGGGAATTCACATTTCATTTACATTCATTGGATTTGATTAAGTATTCGTGCAATTTTATTTTTACAGCAATGTGAAGTCCGTCTTTAATTTACATTTCCAGGGTATTTTGAATTTCTGAGATAATGTGTTAATGTAGTTTCTTTTCAGGTGTATTGAGCTGGGAGATCGGACCCATCAATCAGCTCATGGTCTAGATTCTTTAAGATTTATTTAGTTTATTCCTATAATGATTTGTTTCACTGCAGCTGTAGGTCTGCTTGTGTTTTATTGCATTTTCTGAGTTGTGTCGTTCATTTCCTGAGTGAGTGTGGTGTGCTTGCTTCAATTTCATTTTTCCATTTTCTTTATGTTTTAAAGATTTGTCATTTACTTTATGCTTTATGTTTAATTGCACAGGCTTGATTAATAGTGTTAATTATTTTTGTTCCAACAATTAAATTAAAAATAGAATATTAATTAACAAGTGCTTCTTATCAATTTATTTCACAACTGAACATATATTAAGTTGCGGGAATTTAAATGGGAGTAATCATGGTATAAAACCAACAAGGGATCATTTAATTTCATATTCATATTGCTTGGCACTTATAAATAACTTAAATTGTTTTATGAATTAATCTTGGGATTGTAAGGAGATCACATTTATTTAAATACCAAGATTAGTTTAAATATATTTTGAACATAATTAAATTGTCCAAGAGTACTCTCAAAAATATCCTCGCTCGGTTTGCATTGAATATTTTCATACACCCATGATTTCCTTCCATCAATAGTATTTGCAAGCAACATTTTAAGTACCGATTTTAAAGTGGGATTTTAAGTACAAATCTTCAAGGAGCATTTTAAGTATAGATTTTAAATAGTTATTCATTTCATGCTTTCATATTCGTAAGTGTAGTTGTAGTTGATCATTTTAAGTACAAATATTCAAGGAGCATTTTAAGTATAGATTTTAAATCGTTATTTATTTCATGCTTTCATATTGGCAAGTGTAGTTGTAGTTGATTAAGAATTTTTGCACCCTTTTCCTGCATAGATTATTAATTTGCAGTATGTTCTTTTAAAATGTCTTATTTCTTTTCCCTCATGATTTTCTTTCTACATTAGATCTAGGGTTTTGATTGGACAAATCCTCGAGGCCATATTCTGGCATATATTGTGTTATGTCTCTAAGTCTTACGTCCCCCCGAGTTGACAATTTAAATGTGGGTGTAAATCTAGCATTTATACCTCCCAACATTTTTGCGTCGTTGCCGGGGAGGCATTATAGGATAAGGCCTCGTGATTTGTTATGCTTTTTCCCTTTCTTTAGAAATCAAATTTTTAGATTAATGATATTCCCCTTGCTTGTTGAAGCATACTGGACGGTATTGCCAGAAAGCTCACAAGCCAGGTTTTCCTTTCCGCAAATGAGTGATTTTATTTACTGCAAGTGAGTTTTGTTTCTTTTACTGCAATTGAGTTTTTAAGGAGTCATTTCTTTCATTAGGTAACTTTCTTTTCCGCAATCTAGATTATTCAATTTCTGCAAGGTGTGATTTTCTTTTCTGCAAAGTGTGGATTTATTTATTTACAGCAATTGAAGTTGATTTATTTTTCGCTTTTACCTTTGCAGGGAAACTAGAGGGTGGAGATGACGGTAAGATGTGAGTGAAGAGCCACACATCCACTTTGGCTTAGGGTAACTCCAAAGTTTGGTTGCCCGTAAACGAATATTTCAAGTTTGGTGCTAATAATACTTTCCAGCTAGCAATAAAATGTCAGGAAGTGTGATGTTGTTCCAATATTTATTTCAAATCCTAGCAGAAGCTGAGGTCTCTACTTCACAGAAAGATCATATTTTGGCATCAATCAGGGAAAGGTCTATTCCTCTAGAAGAGAAGACTCATGAAGATCCAAAATATCTTCCTAAGGAGACCGAGAAGCTGTGGATCATGCATGATGAGGAGAAGCCATTAGAAGCAGAACATCTATCTGATCTGACCTTCACTTTAGAGGATAAACAAAGAGATGTGGAGGATTTGCATGATGGACTGAATGTTACTCATGAATCAAGTGACCAAGAGTATATGGATCCCATATAATATTGGTTCCAAATGATTGTCAGTATCCACTCCTCGTTTATCATTCAAAAATTTGTAGCATCACATGAGTTAGTGGAGCTGGTACCTCATGTTCTGGTATTTTCTTACATATACTTTTCAAATTTTAATGAGCATAATTATCCTTCTGTTGCGCACCTGGATGCATTGGAAGTACTCCTATACTTAAAATTAGGAGTCTTATGCTTCTTAATGTAAGGTAGGGTAGAAGAATAAATGAATAAAGTTGTTATAATGCTATTAGGGTTTTGAATTTTAAATCATAGCCATTGAAATTTCTTTTCATCCGCATTAGTTTTTAACACACATATTTGTGACAAATCTTGTTGAGTACAATTCACTCTAACACCTCATGATTTTTAAAAATTAACCATGATTAATCACTCTAATAATTTTTCATCTAGGATATATATTTTCAATTTCCATTAGAAGGTACTATTTGAGAGCCCCCTATGGTGGACCACTCTAGTAAAGATCATAATGAGTTGTCATGTGAATGCTAGCATTGTTGACTCAAAGAATCTTTCAGTCATTATCTGGGATATTTTTAATAATTTTTTAAGCTAGAGGAACTAGCGAGTAATGATTAGTCATTAAAAACTTTTCACGCCATCCCGTACTCTTAAGGAGTAGATCTGTAAGTAACCTTTAAGGTTAATCATAATCAGAGCTTACAAAATATTTAGGGGAGGACAGGAGGTCTCGTGATGAATCGACCTAACATGCATGACATTGTTGTTGCTGGTCACCAACCTAGAGTAATGGCTTTCAACCAAAAGCTTGAAGATAGGAGGTCTCATCATGAGCTGGCCTGTTCATCCATGTTACTTCTTATGAGTGGCACTGCCATTAGTTGGTTACCAAGCCAGGACAATGGCCTTCACCTAAAAGTCAAATAAGATAACTTTGAAAGGCTATATTTAGTAAGTGGGACAAAGACATTTCTTTGGGTCAAAAGACATCCCTGTCGAGGTTATGGACACCTGCGGGCAACAAGGCCATGTTTGTGGTATTAAAGTTAATTTGATATTATGATTTTCTTGGTTATCCTTCTCTTCCCCTGAAACTCATCATTTTAACTCTTAGACAATGGTTTTAAGATGATTTGAACATGATTCTTTGAGTTCTATCTTTCAAAAATAAAGAATATTTAATGATGTGGTACCCTTAGGGAAGGTTATTATTTGTACTAGATTAAGAGGAAATGAAATTTGGAATCCGGATGACAACAAAATCTAGAGTTTTCAATAAAGAGGTTGCTTATTAGTATCATAACTCACTTTTATCTTCATGGTATTTAGAGTGAAGAATTACTCAATGATGACTACTCACAATATGTTGGTTGACAACAATGTGTATTAATTGTAGTTTCCCCTAAATATGAAGTGCATGACCTAGGTACAAGATTTTTATAGTAGGTGCAGGAATCTTGTGGTAGTCTTCTTGAAATTGCACCTTTTCAACAAAATTTGATTTTTATCATAAGACTCTGGGCATAAAAAATATAGGGAATTCATTTGAGACAAGACAACAGGTATGTGCAATTTTCTCCATAATGTCTACTTTCGGTACCTAATACTTTCATTAGAACTGTAACATGGTTTTCGTTGGCATTGTAATAAGTTGTGTTGCAGGCTAATGAATCTTTTAAAATATCAGGCATCTTCATCCTTACTTACTAAAATCTTTGCTGACACTTCCCCTGCATTCTGTCATAGTTTTATAGGTTTTGCTTGCACGAGGACGTGCAAGAAGTTCAGCGTGGGGGGATGTCGAGCTGCCTTTTTGTCTAAAATTTTATGGTTTTTATCAAATAATTATATGATTGTACCTGGTTTTTTTGTCCTTTTAAGTTGATGATTAGAGGCATTTAGGGGAAATAATTATTAAATTATAAATTATTCTTATTAGTTAATTTGATGATTGTTTCGTGTAAATTTCATTAATGAAATGCATTCTTGGTGGCAGGTGAATAAGTTTAATGCGAGAATGCATTTGAGTACGGATTCACCACATGCAAGAAGAAACAACTTGGGCTCAATGACAAATATGGAGAGCTATGTGCTAGAGACAAACATCTTGTGGGTAAATCCAGATTGTGGTTTTCATCGTGGTTTGAAAACCAGGAAGTATGATGAAGTTGTTCTTGCATTAAAAAAAACATGGTTGCATCTGCCAAGTTGTTGCAAAGTGAGCTTGCCTTTGCAATATGATCAAGAAAACAATTTAACATCACCATTTTTAGTGCAATAAAGATGTTGAGAAATCTTTGCCACCAAATATAGAACGCATTTTTTTAATAATTGGTGACTCCTCTTTAGAAACAATACTACAAATGGATTTTAGAGCGGAACCTTCATGATTTGAATAAGGGAGTGCATGGAAACCAATCCATTCACTGCATGATGTCTAAACACTCAGACCTTGAGCAAGCACAAAAGGAACGTGATTTACATATGCTCAAATGGGCAGTGGTAAAAATGCATCCTTTGCCTCTCAAGGTAGCAGGGAATATATCGCCAAGAAGGTTGGAAACCTCGTCAACAATGATGGGTACGTATCTGTTATCTATGGACTGGTGAGATACAATAAGGCTGACATTGATGCCTCCTAAAAGTAGTTCAATAAGCCTTGCGACTGAGAATTCATACTTTCATCGCCACCAGTGATATACACATTAAGTATAAGTTGAAGAAGTCTCGGGATGAAGTTATCAGCATTTCCAGAGATATGGTGGCTTATGCCCACAATCTTGGTTGTAGTGATGACGAATTCAGTTCTGAGGACGCTGGGAGGTCTGATCGAGAATTTCTTTACCAGATATTGGGGGATGTAACTAAGGCAGGGGAAACTACATTAAATATTTCCGATACGGTAGGATACACATTGCTAACATAATTTGGGAAATTGATCACTGAAATTAAAGCCAAACACTCTGAGGGCAAGGCAAGTAGGGGTTATTGTTAATGGTATTGTTGAAAGAGCAGGGAATGCTTCATTGGAGGAGGTGGTCATGGATATAAAATGTTGTGGGATAGAGAAATTAGGGGGCCTTTACACTAAAATCAATACACAATATATAACTATGGATGGAATGCTCAAGTCTAAAGGTACATACGAAATCATTTCTCCAGCAGATATTGATATAAGACGAGCGGATGAATTTGGCATTGTCCTTGGAAAGTTTAGTGGTTTCCATGCCTTGAGGACATGGTTATTGTAGCTTGGTTATGAGTTGAATGGAAAATAATTTCTTTGATTACTCTCCCTCCTTGACCACGTTATACTTTGAGAGAAATGATATGGAATTCAATATCTGGTTGGATAGTCTATCGTTATAGTCATTCAGTAAGTTAGTGGCAATGAGAAAAAAGGGGTTGGGAAGCTTTATTTTATTGACCTAGCTGAAGTGAACTCAGTACAGACACAACAAAAAATGAACGACAAACATGGATGGAGGGAACAGAGATCAATAAGAGCTTGCTGGCTTAGAAGGAGCGCATCCGGGCTCTTGACAATGATCATATCCACATTCCTTTTTGAGGAAGTAAATTGACAAAGAGCATAGCTGGAAATATTCCATTGGCACTAATTATTGTATTCCAAACTTAGCCAAATTCGATTTCTTCATCAGCAATACGAGGGTCAAATTACCTCCCAAAGCCAAGATTTCACAAACTCGAATTAGGAGTGAATCTTCTTATTCCTATTTTAATAGATTTATATCCTAAATTTGTATGCTATGTAACAATATAATTCATTAAATTATGAGTAGCGCAGCTAATATAAAAGCAGAGGAGTTGTGCACGCATGGAGGAATATAGGAAGTCGAATTTCTTAGAAGTGGAATTTCTCAAATGTAGGGGCAGAATTTCTCAAATGCAAATTCGAATTGCTGAGATGTAGAACCAGCATCGAGTTTTGCAGGAAAAACGTAATAGATATAGAAGGCGGAGGCTAGAATGATGTTGGAGCTTGTTATGGAACGTTGATCATGAACTAGGGCCAGCATTGCAACATTTGTATTATTCGATTTGATATGTGTAATTTGATTGTTGTAGTAATGAAAATTCACATTTCAATTACATTCATTGGATTTGATTAAGTATTCGTGCAATTTTATTTTTACAGCAATGTGAAGTCCGTCTTTAATTTACATTTCCAGGGTATTTTGAATTTCTGAGATAATGTGTTAATGTAGTTTCTTTTCAGGTATATTGAGTTGGGATATCGGGCCCATCAATCAGCTCATGGTCTAGATTCTTTAGGTTTTATTGAGTTTATTTCTATAATGATTTGTTTCGCTGCAGTTGTAGGTCTGCTTGTGTTTTATTGCATTTTCTGCGTTGTGTGTTTCATTTCCTGAGTGAGTGTGGTGTGCTTGCTTCAATTTTGTTTTTCCATTTCCTTTATGTTTTAAAGATTTTCCATTTCCTTTACACTTTATGTTTAATTGCACAAGATCAATTAATAGTGTTAATTATTTTTGTTCTAGCAATTAAATAAAAATAGAATATTAATGAACAAGTGTTTCTTATCAATTTATTTCACAACTGAACATATATTAAGTTGTAGGAATTCAAATGGGAGTAATCATGGTATAAAACCAACAACGGATCATTTAATTTCATATTCATATTTCTTAGCACTTATAAATAACTTAAATTGTTTTATGAATCAATATTTGGATTGTAAGGAGATCACGTTTATTTAAATACCAAGATTAGTTTAAATATATTTTGAACATAATTAAAGTGTCCAAGAGTACTCTCGAAAATATCCTCGCTTGGTTTGCATTGAATATTTTCATACACCTATGATTTCCTTCCATCAATAGTATTTGCAAGCAACATTTTAAGTACCAATTTTAAAGCGTCATTTTAAGTACAAATCTTCAAGGAGCATTTTAAGTATGGATTTTAAATAGTTATTTATTTCATGCTTTCATATTCGCAAGTGTAGTTGTAGTTGATCATTTTAAGTACAAATATTCAAGGAGCATTTTAAGTATAGATTTTAAATAGTTATTTATTTCATGCTTTCATATTGGCAATGTAGTTTTAGTTGATTAAGAAGTTTTGCACCCTTTTCCTGCATAGATTATTAATTTGTAGTATGTTCTTTTAAAATGTCTTGTTTCTTTTCCCGCATGATTTCCTTTCTGCATTAGTTCTAGGGTTTTGATTGGACAAATACTTGAGGCCATATTCTGGCATATATTGTGCTATGTCTCTAAGTCTTACGTCCCCCTGGGTTGAAAATTTAAATGTGGGTGGAAATCTAGCATTTATACCTCCCAACAGTCTTTCGAAGTTCCTATGGGGAGAAGTTGCCAATACCGTTGTGTATGTTCAAAATAGATGCCCACATTCAACATTGGACTCCAAAACTCCCGAAAAAGTCTTCTCTGGTAAGAAACCTGATGTTTCTCATTTCAGAATTTTTGGAAGTCTCATATATTTTCATGTGCCGAAAGAAAAGAGAAGAAAATTGGATGCTTCTGGAAAGAAGGGAACATTTATGGGCTAGAGTGAAACCTCAAAGGAATATAGAATATATGTGCTTAGTCAAAGAGAAGTGGAGATATGTCATGATGTCACCTTCGATGAAGATGTTTCCCTTGGGAAGGTTAGAGATCGTCCTATCTCAAAGGAAGACAAAAAAGAAGAAGCATGAAAGTAGGAAGAACCGAATGATGAACCGATGCTCGATGTTGAAGGTCTGATGGATCCTATAGATCCACCTTCTTCAAATAAAATAACACCCTTTTGTCTTAGAGACACTCCCGAAGATGTCGAGATACATATTGCTCCAAGGGGAGCATTCCATGAAAGTAAGAAGTTGAATAGGTACCAAGGGAACTTATTAGCCATGAGCACCATTATAAAATCTGAGCATGGAACGTTTGAAGAAGTCGTAAAGCATCAAGTTTGGAAAGATGCTATGAACAAGGAATATGATTCAATCATGAAAAATGATGTATGGTATGTGGTCCCTAGACCGAAGGACAAATATGTTGTCACCTCGAAATGGCTCTACAATATCAAGCATGGATCCGATGGAAGTGCTGAAAAATTCAAGGCAAGATTTGTTGTCCGAGGCTTCTCTCAAAACGAAGGAATAGATTATGATGAGATATTTGCACCTATTTCCCACTACACCACCATCCATTCAATCATTTTCCTTGTTGCATTGCAAGGATGGAGTCTACATCAGATGGATGTCATGAGTTCCTTCTTACATGGCTCAATCAAGGAAGAGGTCTATGTGGAACAACATTTGGGGTTCGAAGTTCGAGATATAGATACACATATATGCAGGTTGAAGAAAGCCCTTTATTAGTTAAAGCAAGTCCCTAGGGCTTGGTATAAGAGTATCGATATCTACTTAATGAAGTTGGGCTTTACTCTAAGTGATTTTGATCCAAACCTTTACTTTAAGGTTGATAATGACAAGCCTCTCATTATGGTTCTCTATGTGGACGATCTCTTCCTAACAGGTGTTGACCTTCTTATTCATCAATGTAAGAGGGAGATAGCTTATGAGTCTGAGATGAAGGACCTAGGACTGATACACTACTTTCTAGGTCTGGACGTCTGGCAAAAGCCAGGTGATATTTTCCTTTCTCAAGAAAAATATATTGAGAAGTTGATGGAAATATTTGGGATGGTGGACTACAAGTCTGTGACTACTCCGATGGAACTCAATTTTAAGAATTTGTGTGGAATTGTTGTTGGGTCTGATTTGGGAAATCCTACCGATTATCGTCAACTCGTAGGGGCCTTGATGTTCTTAGTGAACTCACATCCGGACATATGTTTCACAATGAACACATTGAGTCAATACATGGTTGAGCATCATCACATTCACTGGATTGGTGCCAAGAATCTCTTGAGATATCTCTGGGGCACAATCAACCATGGTCTGAGATACACTATCAAGCAGGAAGTGTGGTGGATCGTAAGAGCACATCTGGATGTTTCTTCACCTTGGGTTTTTATTCGATCTCCTGGATGAGCGGGAAGCAAAAATCATTTTCTTTCAGCACTGCTGAGGCCAAATACATTGCAGCAAGTATGGCCTATTTTGAAGTTGTTTGCATGAGGAAGCTCTTTAGTGAGTGGTTTAGGCATGTTCTGGATACCACCATGATCCTTTGCAACAACCAAAGTGAGATCCGACTTTCAGATAATTCTATGTTCCATGACTGCTCCAAGCATATTAATATTAGGTACCACTTTATCTGGGATATGGTACAGTGAGGTGTCGTAAGGCTAGATCACATTGGGACTTATGAGCAGGTCGCAGATATTCTCACGAAGCCCCTGGGGAAGTTAAAATTATTAACCTTATGTGAGAAGCTTGGAATCATAGACAAACCCTATTATGAGGGTCCTGCCTAAGTTGGACTTTGAGCTCTAGGAGCTCTAGGGGGCTTGGGGATAGCTTCTTGGAGCTATAAGCAACCACAAGGCTAGGTTCGCCTTACCTTGTTGGTGTGCTATTTCCCCAACATTATGATATTGAGTTGGTTCACCCTCTATTGATCTATGCCCCACATACATCATATCCATGTAGTTTGGGACTCATGGGAAGTATCTCTCATCTGGCTAATGAGTTGGGAAATGAGGATAGAGAACATAGCATTACCGATGGACACAATGTGTATTGATGTAATCTCTATGTCTAGGATGGGTTGTGTCCAACAACTTGATCTAGGATCAAGTCTAGTTGTGTTTTTTACCTCTAAAATGACTTCGGGTCAGTGGAGAGTGGCAAGGTCCTTTTGACTCACTCTCGATCATATCTTCTTTATTATTTCTTCTACAACAGAGAAAGCCAAAAAATTAAAGAGACAGAAGGATGACATAGGATGACGGGATGATATACAATAGTACATGATGGTACTAGATGACAGGATTGCATGGGTTGATAGATGGATGGACATGTGGAGTTCTCCCTAGTTGAGAGGGAGTGTTAAATATGGAAACTAGGGACAAAATTTAGTTTTCACCTCTCATATGATGGAGATGATATTTTGTTGGATTATGCTTTCAGAGAGGTGCAAGGTTGATCTAAATATCATCTTGTCTGGATGAACAAAAGTTGGATTTTGAATTTATTTTCCACATGTGCAATTTTTCAAGGTCGACCAAAATTGTAATGTGGGCTCACAAGCCCGAATAGATGTGTCCCACAACCTCATTTATGGATATAAAAAGGAGAGACTCAAATCTCATTTGGAAATCAACTCATCTCACACGTTCTCTCTCCATTTGATTGGTTTGTACAGCCTTAGGAGACATTCTCTCTCCTCTGAACGTGTGAAAGGGTTGCTAAATTTTTCAGGCTATTCAAGGGTTTTCTGTGTAGCATTGACCAACATTGACTTTGGGTCAACCTTGTATTTTTTACTTTTATTTTTGGGTTAGATTTCGAGTTTGGTAGGTCACATCTAAAAGCACAGAAATTGAGGAATTTCGAGTTGATTTGACTGTTGCGTTGACCACTACGTTGACCGCAGATTTTCTAAAGTTTTATCACATCTTTCACCAGTTTTAATTGAAGGATTGCAGATATTTTGGGCTGACTTTGACTATTTCGAGAGGTTGAGTTTGACTAGTTTGACCGAGATCCATTGGAGACATTTTTTTTGTTTGACAAGCATTGACTTTGGTGGCTAGGGCACCCTGTTGACTATTGAAAATTTTACTTTCTGTCTCTGCTGAATTTGAAGAATAATAAGAAGATTTGATCAAAGGGTTTTCCCAGCATTAGGGTTTTTCCCTGGAATCTGCCAAATTATTGTGTCCTCTTGTCTTGGCTTGTCTTATAATTTTTTATTTATGTTCTATTAACATTTAATATCAATGTTAATGTGATTTCTAAATAGTAAATTGAATTTAGCTAATAAGAAATATTGACGTATATTTCTCAAAGCATAGAACATACCATCGTTAACTAAAATTAACATTCCTCATGTGGTTTCTAGTTTTAACCAGAAATAATTTAATAAAATATTGTTTATAAAATTATTTCCTATAGTGAAAGAAATTTTACTATGGTAAAATTGGTCTTCCACCTAGTTAGAAATGACTAGGTGATCATTTTTTGGTGATAACACTATGGTTACAAATATATCAACAACACTTAAAAGGAGGAAAAGTGAAACACAAACCATAAATAAATATTGCATATATAGGAACATCCAATGTTGTACAAAGTGAAGACGAAGCGAGTGCACACATCCAATTTTGCACAAAGCGAGGACAAAGCAAGTACATATATATATATAGAATTCATTTATAATATTGATGTCAAACTTCATTTTAGGTAGACATATCATAAAAACATCTCCAAAAACATGGTAAAATCTATGGTAAAAAATATCTCAACAACACTTAAAAGGAGGCTAAGTGAAACAAAAATAAAAAAGAATTATTTCATATATAGGTATATCCAACTTTGCCTAATTAGATGTAGAATATATGAAAACATGCATATTAGTACATAAACATGATATAAATGGCATCCATGGTACATTAATGATTAATTATTCAAGCATCAACCATCTAGATTCTAGCAACTACAAACAAACATCAATTTTATATGCATATCATAGACAATGGAAGATAAAAAGTATCAAAAAGCTAATCATATAATAGAAAGTAGGTCATTAAAACATCAAAATAGATTTTCTAAAATCTATTAACATGAACAAATAGTAATGCTTACAAATAGGCCATATGCACATTAAAATAGGTAGAATGAAAAGTTAAAATACATAATAATAAAATATAAACTATCACTTATAGACTATGACAAATAAATTAGTGAACCTATCTACTAATCGCTTCTCCTTACACCACCATGACCACTGAGTGGGTTGCAAGTGGTGGTAGTGAAGTAGATGGTGGGCATGGAACTAAAGATGAAGTCTCATCTATAGTTGTTGAAGTATTGGACATGGGGACCATAGCAGTAGATCGGGGTTGAATCTCAACACGATCATCATCACCCTAGATAAGGTCATTCCCCAATTGCTCTAAATATAACACTCCATCCTCCAAATTATCATCCTCTAATTTTTTGTCTCAAACAATCAAGATTTTTTTTGTCTTAGCTTCCTCACAATAATGGTACAATGAAGGCTCAAATTGTAATGAACATAAACCAAACTCTCTATCCAATTTATATTCAACCTATTTATTTTGACAATATAGGTGAAACTATAGGTGCTCTAACACCTCTCTACAGAAAAGGTGTTCACTGCCTATGAGAACACCCATATTTCCAAACATTGTAAATGTGGAGTAGCATTTTCATGCATGTTCCACCACTCAAGATAAGACAAAATCCCTCAATATCTCACTGCATGGTTGGTCCCATATGATCCAATGCAAAGGATCTAGTTGCTCAATTGCCTTAGTATGATACACTTCTCAGCAATAGTTAATTTATATAATTATTTCATATAACCAGCCTAAGCCTCTATATCTTGTTGCGGTTTTCTCTTGGTACCTCCACCAAGTGTCAATAATGAAATCCATGATATATTATCATATTTAGGGGTAAGAACATATGTTGAGGCATCGGGTGGAATGTTTAGTGTTTCCCATTGTTTTCCCACTTCTAAAAAAATATAATTATACAATTTAACATGTCTTTAATACACCCCAAAATGTTATCCATTTTCTCATACACCTCCCTAATTACTAGTCAATCTGAATCTACAAACGCGATCATGTGATAAATTGGTTTGGTGAATTGCAAAACATATATAACTTTTGATCAAAAGTGACTGTCGAGAATAGTTTCCACTACATTGGCACCATCTTTATCAATGCTCATGCCATCCCATGAATCATTCGTCACCATAACACCCAAATCTTGTATCACCTTCAATAGGCACCTAGAGGTGAGATAATGGCTTGTAAATCTAGTTTTTAAAATCCTAAGTAGTTACAACATGGAATAAGTTCCATAAAAGTGATTAACCTTTGTATGCCATGTGACAAATTTAATGATTTATCTCCCTCTCGTGTAGTCGATTAATCCATATACATTCTTTTGTTAGGTAAACTTGACTCGGGATAGAGTCAAAGTTGATTAGGGTAAATAGTAGTGGTTTTGGGGCACATGGTTTTGGGCACCCATGGTTTATAGCCCACGGTATTGCATGTAATAGAGCCTATAAAAAGGCTGGGAAGACTTCATTGTAATATAGGCCTGGAGGTGAGCAGTGAAGGCTCACTTGGCCGGATTGGCCAAGGTTTTGGTCAATGTTTAATGAAATTTCATAGGTTGGGTTTTTCCCCAGATTTGGGGTTTTCCCGGTTAAACATCTGTGTTTATGTTTATGATTTGTTGCTGGGTTCTTTATGTTTATTTCTCTCAGTAAATTTTTTATTATTCCTGCGGTAAATTTCTAACAACTGGTATCAGAGCTATGAAGATCTGAAATCTGGAATGAGCTTCCAAGTTTAGTGATTTTGTTATATCTATTGTTCGATGCTACTGCGTGAAATTTTATCGTGGACAAATATACGTAAAAGGAAAAATCTATGTTTGAAGGCATTAGATCTATATCTAGATCTGAATGGATCTGTGTGTGAATAATATGGATCAACACAGATGTGATTAGATCTAGTGTTGTCGGCAAAATGATGGACGCATTGGTGATAACACATGGATGGTAAATAGCACGTCCCGTCATCGAGGTGATCTCAGTTTGGATCTGTTCAGCCGGTCAGGCCCAGCTCCAGGTACTATGTCTCAAAGGGGAAACCAGCTAAGTAAAGCCCTCTGGGCATTCTACACTTGGGTTTTCCTCCGTTTTTTGTTTTCTAATCTGCGGCCTTTGCTGGTTCGAGCCCGAGGGAAGAATCCAATGGAATATATGGCCCTCTGGAGCATAACAGAAAGTGATATTGTTAGCCGTGGATTTTAAGCATTTAAAGCATGTCTTGGGGGTATATAGGTAAACATACGCAGGAAGCAAGAATGGGGAAGGACTATAGTGGCTCTCCCAAAATACACCAGTTGGAATTCAAGAAAAAACGCGCAACTTGGATCCTTGGAGTCATTGGACTCTGCACTCTTTTCTACCTCTTGGGTGCATGGCAGAACACTTTGTCTCCGCCATCTGAAGTATCTAGACAGAGCAAGGTCAATGAAAGGAAAAGCATGATGTTTGAGCCCTGTGATATGAAGTACAGTAAGTATACTCCCTGTCAGGATCCTGTGAGATCTCGCAAGTTCGATCGAACAAAATTGATATACAGAGAACACCACTGCCCAGACAAGAAGGAGGCCTTGAAATGCCTTATTCCTTCTCCTCTTGGCTACAAGAACCCCTTCCGTTGGCCCAAGAGCAGATATTATGCTTGGTTTGCGAACGTTCCCCACAGGGAGCTCACAATAGAGAAGGCTATGCAGAACTGGATCCAAGTTGAAGATGACAAGTTCCAGTTTCCAGGAGGGGGAACCATGTTCACTCGTGGTGCAGATGCTTACATTGATGATATCCATAAGTTTATTCCAATGATGAGACAGCCAACAAGAGAGTTTAGGTCTGCGCTCCCATACAGAAGATGATGGTCGAAATTACGTAGGTGCAGATCATAGCACGGAAGAAATATAGATCAAAGAGAGCTTGTAGCACGGAAGAAATATAGATCAAAGAGAGCTTGTTAAACTGAGAGAGGATATGTGTAGGTGGATTAAAAATTGATGAACCATGTATCTGAAGAGAATTTCTAGAGGACTGGCGGTTATAGAGGCTGGTGACCCACGTAATCTGGTAGATGGGTTCTTTTTATATGGACATTGATGTATAACTATGATGTCCTCTTTGGAGAGGACATCATGAATGAATGTAGAGAATGATCATACAAATAATAGCAACAATGAAACAAAATATATATATATTATTATAATAAAGTTAATTTTATTACATGTAAATGGGCATACTGCTGTAAGACCTGGTATGGCATGCATACCCCTGGGCAATCACTGGTAAAGTCCGGGTTAGACCTAGGTGATAGGGAGGATGTCAATTTTACAATTACCCTGGGTAAAAATTTGAGGGGGGAAGAGCTAGAGTGAGCGGGGTTCTCTCATCTAGCAGGTTTTGGCTGGATTTAGTCAATAATCCCCAAGTCAAGTTTAAGGGGGGAATTGTTAGGTAAAATTGACTCGGGATAGAGTCAAAGTTGACTAGGGTAAATAGTAGTGGTTTTGGGGCACATGGTTTTGTGCACCCATGGTTTACAACCCATGGTATTTCATGTAATAAAGCCTATAAAAAGGCTGGGAAGACTTCATTGTAATCTAGGCCTGGAGGTGAAAGGTGAAGGTTCACTTGGCCGGATTGGCCAGGGTTTTGGCCAATGTTTAATGAAATTTCATTGGTTGGGTTTTTCCCTGGATTTGGGGTTTTCCCGGTTAAACATATGTTGTTGGGAAAAATACTGAGAGGGGGGGTGAATCAGTATTTACTGCATATTCAAAAACTTATACTTTTTCTTGCTTCTAAAACCCATACGCTACTTTCCTGTAACAGACTTGTGTATATACGCGGATACCCTTTATGAAACTTGCGTATACACAGATATCTAATTATGTCATTAGTTCTTCACTTAAATCATTCCATCATTCATTCGTCAGATGTTTAATAAACAGTAAACATGAACAGTAAGAACAAAGTAAACCATCACACAAAGCATCACACATGAACACCAGGATTTTTAGGTGGAAACCCAAGTCGGGAGAAAAAAACCGCTGCCATTGCTCAGCCTTCAATATTTTATTATTGAGGAAACATCTTACAACATATGTGCTGGTGCAGACTCCTACCAACATGCAGGCACCCACCTGCGCTCGTTTTACCAGCCTCTCCTGGAAGGGAGCTCCAACCCCCTGACTCGTTTACCAGCCTCTCCTGGAAGGGAGCTATGACCCCCTGATCTCGTTTACCAGCCTCACCTGGAAGGGAGCTACAACCCCCTGACTGAAGGCTACAACCCTCAGCACCCCTATGGATCACGTTTCATCAATTTTCACACTGGATCCAAAGCTTCCTTTAGGACACCACTTGCAGGCCACATTTCATCATATTTTCAGACTAGACCCTTTCCATACTTTTAAGCACAGTCAACCATGAAATAGATACACATAACTTACTGACAGATATCAGTAAACCAGCAGAACAGATCAGACATTTCTTACCACAAACTTCAGCAAACCCTAGTTTGCATACGCGCTTTCCTTTCTCTGATGTCGCGTATATACGCACTTCCATTCACATAAACCCGCGTATACTTCAGTACAAATTACAGAGCTAATTTTATTGCGCATACACGCTTTCTCTTCAGTGAAGCCGCGTATATACGCGCTTCCTCTGCGGTGAACTAGCGTATAGATCTTCAACTATTATAGAGCAGCATACTTCTTCAGATCAGATATTCAGTTCAGATTTACCCCTTTTGCTTCTGACAGATGTTCGCCTCATCTCAGATCTAAGCCTTCCATGAACAGATCTAGCAGATACAAGTACAATACAGATCTAGATCCCCTTCTTCATCACTCCTTTATCGGTGCATCATACATTCAGATCTTTCATTCAACTGTAACCCTTTCCATTCAGATATACTCCAGAGAGAAGTATTCATTCAAGCTCATACATCTTGCTCCCACGCTTATGATTTGCACAATGAATTTCTTCTCCTTATATAGGTTTACCCTTTTTCAATACCATGAGCCCCTTTTTCAATAACATGAGCCAAAACAATACCATGAGCCCAAAACTACATTACTTCCAATGGTATTCCTGGATGGGGTCTTTTAGACGAATCATTACCCAATACAATGGGTCAATACCATGGTGGTTACCCCTGGTTTTTCACTTTATGAGCGCTGTTTCCCATACGCGACTTGGCACGTACTTTACCGCGTGCATACGCGACTTCTCCTAGGCAAATCCGTGTATGCCTTGAGACATACTCTTTTCATCATATATTTATCACATGCTAAATTCCTTTCTTCATTGCCTTCTGTACTCACTGTAGATACATCAGTTTTAGTTCATCAAGACATATTCTATCAAGCACAACTTCATCCAGTAAGTTGCCATTATCTTCATCAAGAGGGTTTCCTTTCAAGGACAACACTCACCATCATATTGCTAACAAACATCATTTACCAAGTCCATCACGTCAAGAATAACTTCATCAAGTGGATTTCCATCAAGGACAATACATGTCAACAGTCGCATGTCTTCATCTTCATTCAGTGGGTTGCCATCAAGGACAACACTCTGCATCATATTGCCAACAATCTCCCCCTTTGGACTTGATGGCAACCACGATGGTGTTTGGTTACCACAATAGATAGGTACATTAAGAATACAATGACACCATGTCACTCTCTCCATTTTTGACACCATTCAAACACCATGTCACTCTCCCCCTTTGACATCAAGGGCAAAGGGTGGATCAAAAACCAACATACTCTCCCCCTTTTCTCCTCATGTGGAAGAAGCGATCTGCAGATCTGATATATACTGAAGTGACCAAGCTCCCCCTGAGTTCATGCTGAATTTTCAAACATATTTTTCAATGAAGTACATGACTCTATGAATGTCCTATCACCAATGACTCATACTTACATCAAATATCCAACCAAGTCGATTTACATATGAGACTCAAGTACCCAACCAAGTGGGTTTACACATTTCAACTCAGCTACCCAACCTAGTGGGTTTACAAAATTTGACTCAGCTACCCAACCAAGTGGGTTTACAAATTTGACAATTCCTTACATGACTGAAAGTTACAATTTTTACATCATGGGTCTCAACTTGACCTTTTCATCAAACTACAAATATAACTTTAAGACCAACACCAGACAGTCCTCAAGAAAGAGAACATATTTCAGAACCATCATAATGCCAACAATGCATTATACTCAGTAAAGCTAATGCTCCCCCTGAAACTGTGCATCCAAGCATCCTTTTCATATGACTAAGACTCCCCCTTAGTTTGTGCATCCTGAACACTTTCACCAACAAATCATCAAGGCATCTTTATCAAAACATTAGAAAATAGAATTATGAGAACTGGAACCCCACCAGAGATACCAAACAGTATCATAGATACCAAACAGCACTCCAGTTGTGCTGAAGAGAGCTGACTCCAAACAGAAAAATGTCAGCAATCAGACATACGCGGTTTTCTGTGCATGAACTCGCGTATATACGCGACTGTGTTTCAAGAAATCCGTGTATACAATGCCATCTTCTAAATTTATGTAGATTTGTTCTTTTGACTGGCAGAGAACACTCCCAGCTTCTGTCTTAGATACTCGAACGCTTCCCTGGGCAGAGGTTTGGTAAAGATATCAGCAACTTGTTCTTTGGAGGGAACATACTCCAACTTCACCTTTTGCTCAAGCACTTGTTCACGTAAGAAGTGATGCTTGATGGGAATGTGCTTGGTCTTCGAATGCATAACAGGATTCTTTGAAATACTGATGGCACTTGTATTGTCACACTTAATGGGGACAGGAGGTGTACATTTGATTTGAAAATCTTGTAAGTTTTGCATCATCCAAAGGAGTTGAGTGCAACAAGATGCGGCAGCCACATATTCTGCTTCTGCTGTAGATAAGGCAATAGAATTTTGCTTCTTGCTGAACCAAGATACTAACCGAGGTCCCATATAGAATGCACCACCACTAGTGCTTTTCCGATCATCAACACTTCCATCCCAATCTGCATCAGTGTAAGCATGAAGAGTAAGATCAACATTCTTTGGATACCATAGACCAAAGTCTTGAGTTCCTTGTAGATATTTGAAAATTCTTTTAACAGCCCGAAGGTGAGACTCTTTTGGATTAGCTTGGAATCGTCCAACAATCCCAACTGCATGCATAATGTCTGGTCTAGTCCCAGTGAGATAAAGTAGACTTCCTATCATTGATCTGTATTCCGGTTGATTCACCGTGGGAGAATCATCATGAGAACTGAGATTGCATCTGGTTATCATTGGTGTACTTACAGGTTTGCATTCTTCCATGCCATACTTCTTCAGAATTTGCTTAAGATATTTTGCTTGTGATAGGAATATACCATCTGCAGTTTGATGCACTTGCAAGCCAAGAAAGAATGTTAGTTCACCAAGTAAAGACATTTCAAATTCTTGCTGCATGACAGAAGCAAATTTTTGACTCAAAGATTCTTCGTTACTCCCAAAAATGATATCATCAACATATACAACCACAATCAATAGTTTATCATTTTCAACTTTTGTGTATAAGTTGCTATCAGCAGACCCCTTTGAAAATCCTTGTTGATGAAGATATTTGTCAAGACGATAGTACCAAGCCCTTGAGCTTGTTTGAGACCATATAGAGCCTTTTTAAGTCTACAAACAAGATTTGCATCATTTCCCAAAATGAATCCTTCCGGTTGTTCTATATATACTTCTTCTTCTAGATCACCATTAAGAAAAGCAGATTTAACATCCATTTGATAAACTTTAATTTGTTGATAACTTGAAAATGCAAGAAACATTCTTATGGCTTCAAGTCTAGCTACAGGAGAAAAAGTTTCTTCAAAGTCTATACCTTCTTGTTGAGTATACCCTTTGCAAACCAATCTAGCTTTGTTTCTTACAACATCCCCATTCTCATTTTACTTGTTCTTGAAAATCCATTTAGTTCCAATGACATTTTTATCATGTGGTCTTGGTACCAATTCCCAAGTATCATTCTTTTCAATTTGATCAAGCTCTTCATTCATGGCTTGCTTCCAACATTCATCTTTGCTAGCTTTATTGACATTGTGTGGTTCAATTGTGGATAGAAGTGCCAGATGACTAGAAGATCCCACAAGAGTTCTCCTTGTTCGTACACCTGATTCCTTGTCTCCCAAAATTTGAGATTCAGGATGATTCTTTTGAACATATCCGGATGGAGCTTTTTCAGATAGATCATCTTCAGGTTCTTCATTGGATCCACTATCTATATCATTTCTATTTGATGTAGAAGGACATAGGTCACCATCATCTTCTTTTGTTGTTTGTTTTTCTTCTTTAGGAGCTGCAGGAGACTCATCAATAACAACATCAATACATTCAACAATCTTTCGAAGCCTTTTATTGTAACATTTGTATGCTTTTCTTGAGGATGAGTAACCAAGAAATATCCCTTCATCTGATCTAGGTTCAAACTTGCCAAGTTTTTCATCATTATTTTTTATAAAGCATTTACTTCCAAAAACTCTAAAATGCTTCACAGAGGGAGAATTACCATACCAGAGTTCATATGGAGTTTTGTCACTATTTACCTGAACATGAGCCTTGTTGAGAATGTTAGCTGCTGTATGTGCTGCTTCACCCCAGAACATGTCAGGAGTTCTAGAATCATCGAGCATAGCTCTAGCCATTTTTTGAATTGTTCTATTCATTCTTTCTGCTACGCCATTTTGTTGTGGAGTACCTGCTACAGAGAATTGTCTTTTTATGCCATGTTGTTCAAAAAATTCAAAGAATTCATTTGATGTATATTCTCCTCCTCGATCAGATCTAAGACACTTGATTTTTAGATCTAATTCATTTTCAACTAATGCTTTGAAGATCTAAAATTTTTCAAATGCTTCATCTTTGTGTTTAATGAGCCCGATCCAACACATTCTAGAGTAATCATCAATGAATAAGATATAGTATTCTTCCCCACATGGTGAATTTTTCCTCATAGGTCCACATATGTCAGTATGAATGAGTTCAAGAGGCTCACTTGATGATCCTTCTTTGGCATTAATCGTACTCTGGTCTGCTTACCGAATTGACAAGATTTGCATATGATACTTTCTGGAAGATTAATATTGGGAAGACCACGAACAGCTTGAAGTCTGCTTGCTTTGTTGATTTGAGAGAAGCTCAGATGCCCCAGCCTTCTGTGCCATAGCCAATTTTCTGAAGACTTGCTCAAGTAACATTGATCTATGTCGTTCAGTACATACAGGTTGCTAGGATTTCTTTTTCCTTTTATAATGATTTTACCTGTATCAAGATCACGAACCACACATTCTTTTGAACTAAAGACCACTTATGTTCCTTGATCACACATTTGACTAACACTTAACAGGTTATGCCTTAATCCATCCACATACATGACATCTTTAGCCTTCACTTTTTCTTTTAGAAATACTGACCCTTTTCCTTTAATTACAACAGGAGTATCATTTCCAAATGTAACTTTCTTTTCCTTTTCTAGAGCATTATATGTAAGGAGTTTTCTTTTGTCACCTGTCATGTGTCTTGAGCACCCACTATCAATGTACCATTGATTTTCTTCACCTTCTGCAAATAACGCTATCCCACAATTTTCAACCTGTATTTCTTTCTTTTTCCACACTTTAGAGCTTGAGGGAACATGTTCTTTTGGCTGGACCTTGCTCCTGCATTCAGATTCTTCATGACCAAAGTTATTGCAATAATTACATTCAACTTCGTTTTGAAGAGGAGAAAAGTTGTTATAGGTGTTCCTCTTTGGTTCAATATTTATTCTTTTCTTTCTTGCTTCTCTTGTCATGATGGTTTTATATGCAACACATTGAACAGCTTTATGACCAAAATTGTGACATGAGAAACATTGTCCATTGAAGTAGAAATTTCTGCGATCATGAAATCTTCTATTTGAATTTACCTATTGGTTGTTGCTTCTTTGAGGGATCTCCCTGTTAGTGATCCTTGATTTGAGATGATCATGCTTTACCTATAAAGATCCTTTGTTCCCTTGCTGAGTGGCTGAGTGAAGAGAACCAGTTGTGACTGCTTTCAGATAATTTGGTGCTGAAGTCTGGGAAGATTCCCCAGTATATCCAAGACCTGTTTTTATAAGAGGAGACTGTTGTGTCTTGATAATCTCATCTAAGGTTTCTGAACCTTTAGCAAATCTAAGATTGAGAGTCTTCACTTTCTCATTATCTTTCCTTAGACTTACTACTTCACACTCCAATTCCTCAATGCGTTTTTCCTTGGCTTCAAACTGATTTTCAAGAGTCTCTATGATTATGTTCTTTTCTTCTAGGCTTACTTTGAGTTGATTGTTTTCTTCAAGAAAGTCATTGTCCTCTAGAGCATCCACAAAAGTATCATTTTCTTCTCTTTGTTCAAAAGCCATGAGAAGTCTAAAGTCTTCTTCACATTCTTCCTCACTATTAGATGATCCATCACTGTCTTCATTAGTATAATAACTTTTTCTTGTGCTAGATTGATTCTTATTCCTTCTTGCTACTTCTTTTCCTTTAGCCGAAGTTTCTTTATAAGGACACTTTGCAGCATAATGACCAACTCTTCCACAATTGAAACATTTGAAAGGAAGCTTACCTTTGAACTTTCCGGTACCTATTTGAAGTCTTCTCACAAAATTTGCTTCTTCTTCTTCTTCAGATATATAGCTGGATTCTTTGACAACTTCCTTTTCTTTTCCTTTTGCAGATGCCTTAAAAGCAGCTTCTTTGATTTGAGAAGGGCCTCCTTGCCTCATTTCAAAAGCAGTTAGAATACCATGTAATTGAACAATAGTAAGAGTTTGCAGATCTTGCCTTTCTTCAATAGCTGAAACTTTAGAGTCAAATTTTGAAGTCAAGGATCTTAAGACTTTTTCCACCAGAGTAGTATCGGTTATGGTTTCACCCAAATTTCTTATCCGATTTACAATATCATCTAGACGAAGAAAGAAACTGGCAACATTTTCATCACTATGCATCTTCAAATTTTCATATTCGATTCTAAGAGTTTGGAGTTTTGCATTTTTTACCTTTGTATCTCCTTCATAGCTTAGAATGATTTTGTCCCATATCTCTTTTGTTGAATGTAGCTGCATCACTTTAGCAAATTCTGATTCATACATGCTTCCTAATAAGACATTCACTGCTTTGGCATTGATTTCATACTTCTTCCTTTCTGCTGCATCAGTAGGAATACTTGCCGGGTATTGATAACCTTCTTCCACGATTGCCCATACATCTGCACCAAGACTTTGCAGATATGCTTTCGTTCGTACCTTCCAGAATATCAGATTGCTTCCATTGAATAGAGGTGGCTTTATAGACATCACTCCTTCTTGACTTCCCATTGCGACGGATCTCCTTCAAGTGATCAAGCTTCTGCAGAAGAACCTGCTCTGATACCAATTGTTGGGAAAAATACTGAGAGGGGGGGGTGAATCAGTATTTACTGCATATTCAAAACTTTTACTTTTTCTTGCTTCTAAAACCCATACGCTACTTTCCTGAAACAGACTCGCGTATATACGTGGATACCCTTTATGAAACTCGCGTATACACAGATATCTAATTATGTCATTAGTTCTTCACTTAAATCATTCCATCATTCATTCATCAGATGTTTAATAAACAATAAACATGAACAGTAAGAACAGAGTAAATCATCACACACAACATCACACATGAACACCAGGATTTTTTAGGTGGAAACCCAAGTCGGGAGAAAACCACCGCTGCCATTGCTCAGCCTTCAATATTTTATTATTGAGGAAACATCTTACAACATATGTGCTGGTGCAGACTCCTACCAGCATGCAGGCACCCACCTGCGCTCGTTTTACCAGCCTCTCCTGGAAGGGAGCTCCAACCCCCTGACTCGTTTACCAGCCTCTCCTGGAAGGGAGCTATGACCCCCTGATCTCGTTTACCAGCCTCACCTGGAAGGGAGCTACAACCCCCTGACTGAAGGCTACAACCCTCAGCACCCGTATGGACCACGTTTCATCAATTTTCACACTGGATCCAAAGCTTCCTTTAGGACACCACTTGCAGGCCAATTTTCATCATATTTTCAGACTAGACCCTTTCCATACTTTTAAGCACAGTCAACCATGAAATAGATACACATAACTTACTGACAGATATCAGTAAACCAGCAGAACAGATCAGACATTTCTTACCACAAACTTCAGCAAACCCTAGTTTGCATACGCGCTTTCCTTTCTCTGATGTCGTGTATATGCGCGCTTCGGTTCACATAAACCCGCGTATACTTCATTACAAATTACAGAGCTAATTTTATTGCGCATACGCGCTTTCTCTTCAGCGAAGCCGCGTATATACGCGCTTCCTCTGCGGCAAACTAGCGTATAGATCTTCAACTATTATAGAGCAGCATACTTCTTTAGATCAGATATTCAGTTTAGATTTACCCCTTTTGCTTCTGACAGATGTTCGCCTCATCTCAGATCTAAGCCTTCCATGAACAGATCTAGCAGATACAAGTACAATACAGATCTAGATCCCCTTCTTCATCACTCCTTTATCGGTGCATCACACATTCAGATCTTTCATTCAACTGTAACCCTTTCCATTCAGATATACTCCAGAGAGAAGTATTCATTCAAGCTCAGACATCTTGCTCCCACGCTTATGATTTGCACAATGAATTTCTTCTCCTTATATAGGTTTACCCTTTTTCAATACCATGAGCCCCTTTTTCAATACCATGAGCCAAAACAATACCATGAGCCCAAAACTACATTACTTCCGATGGTATTCCTGGATGGGGTCTTTTAGAAAAATCATTACCCAATACAATGGATCAATACCATGGTGGTTACCCCTAGTTTTTCACTTTATGAGCGCTTTTTCCCATACGCGACTTGGCACGTACTTTACTGCGTGCATACGCGACTTCTCCTAGGCAAATCCACGTATGCCTTGAGACATACTCTTTTCATCATATATTTAGCACATGCTAAATTCCTTTCTTCATTGCCTTCTGTACTCACTGTAGATACATCAGTTTTAGTTCATCAAGACATATTCTATCAAGCACAACTTCATCCAGTAAGTTGCCATTATCTTCATCAAGAGGGTTGCCTTTCAAGGACAACACTCATCATCATATTGCTAACAAACATCATTTACCAAGTCCATCACGTCAAGAATAACTTCATCAGGTGGATTGCCATCAAGGACAATACATGTCAACAGTCGCATGTCTTCATCTTCATTCAGTGGGTTGCCATCAAGGACAACACTCTGCATCATATTGCCAACATATGTGTTTATGTTTATGATTTGTTGCTGGGTTATTTATGTTTATTTCTCTCAGTAAATTGTTTATTATTCCTGTGGTAAATTTCTAACATCTTTATGCTTGACACAAATATTCTCCAATGAACAACCTGTGGTTTCTTTCCGGTGAATTCTTCTTCAAAAGTCTTCTCTTCCAAATTTCGATGAGGACTTTTATTTTGAATATAGCCAGTTGTCATAGATGCTTCACTCAATAGAAAAATAGGCAATTCTTGATCAGGCATCAAATTCCATTTTGTTTTGGATTGTAAGGGACTATCAACTCTCTCTTAATCCCAGATTTTCTTTAAAAGGTAACAAGCTCCTTGGAGATGTATTTTCCCCCATTATCAGATCTCAAGATCTCAATTTTCTTTCCCTTCAATTTTTCCACTTTAGCCTTAAATTATTGAAACTTGCCAAAAAATTCAATCTTTGTCTTCATGAAGTAGATCCATGTCTTGTGAGATAATTTATGAATAAGGTTACATAGTACAAAGAGGCTCCAAGATATTTAAATGGCATTGGACCACACACATCATAATGAACTAGATCCAACATTTCTTTGGGCCTACTTTCACTGCTTGGAAAGGGATTCTTCACACTCTTCCCAAGTGGATATCCTTTACATATTTATTCATTTTCTACCTGCAAATATGGAACACCTAAAACCATCTATTTTAAGGCAAGAAAATGTTTATAGCGAAGGTGTGCATATATTCTATTCAAAATTTCGTGTGGATTGATGCCATTACATATTAATTCTTGAGCAGGTTGTTTGAAGAGTTTATACAACCTTCCTTCACAAACTCTAGTCACTCTAGAAAAATCTATACTAGAACCCTTATGCCATACAAGAACATTTTCATTAGCAAATGCTACTCTATCTCTCTTATCTTCTAAGCATGAAATGGAAACCAAATTATTTTTCAAACCTAGTACATATAGTAGGTTGTTAAGATGAAAATTTTCAGATGATTCCAGCTCAATGGAAGTCTTCCCAACGCCTTTTACTGCATAGTTATTTTGGTCTCCAAGTTCTACCTTTTTATATAGTCTCCTTTCCATTAGAATTATGAGGTCGTCATGATATCCACTCATGTGTCTTGGGGGACCACTATCTACTAGCCACAAATCATTGTTATCTGCATTAGAACCTATAAGAGCATAAAAATAAAATAAATATTGTTTACATGAATCTTCATTCTTGGGTCTCTTTGGAAGTTATTCAAAGTTTGTTGTGGTGGCATGTTGCTTTCCCTTTCTCTTTCTATCATTTAATCTTTCAAGACAATCATGTCTATAGTGACCAAATTTGTGACAATGATAGCATTGGACTCTTGACATATGTCTCTTTCCTTGACGAGTATATATTCTTCCTTTGGTTCTTCTTCCTTTGGGTCTTCTTCAGAAACCAAAATTCTTTCCTCCTCGAACCTTCTTGAAACATTTTGCATATTCTTGATATCCTCCTTCTTCATATTCTTGAATATTTACTTTTGATATGATTCTATATTCTTCTTGAGTACAAGCAGTCCATATTTTTTCAAACTTAGGAGCTTCTTTTCTAGTGCATATACCTAATGAAAAGGAGTCCCATGAATCAGGTATATCATTAATTCATGTGGTCACTAGTTCCTTTTCATAAATAATTTCATCAATTGCTTGAAGTTGATCTCTTAATTAAGAAATCCTCATGAAATATGAAGCTATAATATCATTTCTTGTCACTTTAACATCACAAATCTCATTCTTAAGGATCATTTATTGACCAATGTTATTGATAGTGTATAATTTAACTAGAGCATCATATATGTAACAACCCCTGGTTAATTTTCCATGTAAATAAAATAAGACCAAGGTCATGGGACATGGAACATGTATTCCAAGCTGAATGTTGGGAAAAATATTATGCTAGGCATCACTTGTGATTAATTAATGTCTATGGAAATTGGAAAAGGAAAAGAGGCAATAATTGGAAATTTATTTATGAAAATAAAGGACAATATCATAAAAGTAAAGTGAAGAGACACAGACTTGCATGCTAAGGAAACTAGAGGAAAACCAAAGGAAAATTAAGAAAATAGAGGTATCAATAATAAAAAGGATTTGGATAAACAATTCACAACTTTTTTTCTATTTAGCTTTTCTCTCTCATGCTCTTGCACAATTAGAGAATTATTGGAGCATGCTTGGAGCACTCTATTATTCACTTGGATTAGGGAAACAAAGTAAAGAAAGAAAGGGAGCACAAGGGAAAAACTAGATCAACAACTACAACAATGATACTTAGCACGTAATAGGTTGCATGTATGATTTCCTTGTTGATTTCTAGATGCGTGGTATATGCATATGATTCTCTAGTTATGTGTTGTCCTTGGCATGGATATTTTCCTAGATTGACAATGGTTTTAGCCTTTTTTTTCCATTTCCTAGATAACCAAGTTTTTGTGGGTTTCCCGCTTCTTGTTTTTCTGATTGGTGCTCATGTTCCCTATGCTCTAGAATCCTTGGAACATTTTAGGTTGAGTTACTAGTTTCTCAAGTTTTTGGTTTGGACAAATAGTCTAGATCCCTTGGTGGGTTCATTTACTAGTCCTTAAAGTCACGGTTGGAACAAACATTATGGAGCCCTGGAAGGTTTTGGGTTGAGTTACTAGTTACCGGAACCCTAAGCAGCTTGGGTAGAAACTGATCTGGTTGATGTTAGTGATTTTCAAACCATAGAGGTGGAATCACTGTGCTTGAGGGTTAAGGTGGTTTGGCCTTTGGAAGCCCTAGTTGGTTTATTTTTGGTGTATTCCATGAGATACCACATTCATGCTTAGACTATGGCGCAAGGGTAATTATTTGAAAGAGATACTTGGTTCAGCCTAATCTATGAACACATGGTACGTGGAAGTCCTTAACTTGGTTGGAATTTTCATATGTTAATAAGTATAGAAAATCCACATAGATTCAAAATTCTAATTGTAATATGCTAAAACAATAGACTTGAATATAATATACCAATTGCGGAAACTAAGTATGATCGTGAAACCACAAAACATAAAAGATAAGGAATTTCAATCACACCTTACACGATTATTTCATGGGGAAAGCCTTAGCTAAAAAACCTGTTATATTTATATTGCATAAGTTAGAAAATATGATAATAATACAATGATTTTATCCAACCAGGGAAACCTTTGCACTATCTCTATCTATCTCACTACTTCCTAGACAAGCCTCAGCCAATCCTTAACCAATTTTATGCCTTTCTAGATCCCTATTTCCTTGTGTTGTTTCCTTGGGTTATTAGACTCTGTTAATTATGGAAATTCCCAATATGAATTGTGCAATACATCTAGGGCCTTCCTCTGACTGCATGCACCACATGTACAATTTGGATGATTAAAAAATTAATAGTACACTACCCTTGAACTCCAATTTCCACTGGGTCTTTCTCTAAACTGAAATGCATGATTTATTAATGGTTGATTCATAATTTATCTGATTGATCACTGCATGTGGTTCAAGTTCAAGTTCCACACTTTTACCTCTCACTAGTTCTTCCATCACTTGGAACTAGTTAAATTGACTTTAACTCAGATAAAATAAGGTAATTAATTACAACTCAAATAAACTCATTCAGGTCTCCTAAAAAGTAGGAACCACTCTATGTCACTCAAGTTAAACGCTCAACTAAAATTAACTGAATCAATTAAGTCAAACTAACTTATTTAACTCGTAAAATTTGGCATGTGATCTAGAATTACAATTCTATTCTAATTTTATTCAAGGTAAAATTAAATTAGAATCTTTCTTGGTGTCATTTTCAACACTCCCTCTCAGCAAGTAAGGGATTATCTGATACCCCAGTCTTTCCTCTATGGAACTCAAACTTCCCTCTTGACAATGCCTTCGTAAAAAATTA